>CM036918.1:1882527-1907894 GCA_020800305.1 Porphyrio hochstetteri
GATTGGGCAGGGGATGGGATGGGCAGGGGCAGGGGATGGGCAGGGGACAGGCAGGGGGCAGGGATTGGGCAGGGGGCAGGGGATGGGCAGGGGACAGGCAGGGGGCAGGGATTGGGCAGGGGCAGGGGATGGGCAGGGGACAGGCAGGGGGCAGGGATTAGGCAGGGGCAGGGGATGGGCAGGGGGGCAGGGGATGGGCAGGGGATGGGCAGGGAGCAGGGATTGGGCAGGGGATGGGCAGGGGGCAGAGGATGGGATGGGCAGGGGTCAGGGGACAGGCAGGGGTCAGGGAATGGGCAGGGGCTGGGCAGGGGGCAGGGGCTGGGCAGGGGCCAGCCGGGGTGCCACCCCTTACCATCAACATAAAGGAGCCCGGGGACGAAGCGCAGCCTCTTGGCCGTCTCCCGGCTGAGCCCCTGGCAGAGGAGCAGGGTGAGGGGGGCAGATGAGCTGTGCCCCCACCCAAAACCCCCCTAAACCCCCCCCCTAAACCCCCCCTAAACCCCCCCCTAAACCCCCCAACTCTCACCTCCTGCACCTGCCGCAGCATGGCGCTGGACACCGGCCCCCCCGACAGCGCCAGCAGCACCTGTGGGGACAGGAGGGATGGGTCACCGGCCTGGTGGCAGTGCCCAGCCCCTCCCAGGGCCGTGTCCCCCCCCCCGGGCCGTGTCCCCCCCCCCCCCGGGCCGTGTCCCCCCCCTCTGGTACCTTCTCTCCCGGGAAGATGAGGCGGCTCTTGCCCAGCACCGCACGGAACTTGTGCACGAACAGCTCACGGAAGCAGCCGCTGCCAGGGGACATGGGGACACGGGGACACGGGGACATGGGGACATGGGGACATGGGGGACATGGGGACATGGGGACACGGGTTATGGGGACATGGGGACACGGGGACATGGGGACATGGGGACACGGGGACATGGGGACACGGGTTATGGGGACATGGGGACATGGGACATGGGGGACATCGGGACACGGGGACATGGGGACACAGGGACATGGGACATGGGGACACGGGGACATGGGGACACAGGGACATGGGACATGGGGACATGGGGACACGGGGACACGGGACATGGGGGACACGGGGACATGGGGACACAGGGACACAGGGACATGGGACATGGGGACATGGGGACACAGGACATGGGGACACGGGGGACATGGGGACACGGGGACATGGGGACATGGGGACACATCCCTGAGCCAGGGTGTGCCCTACGGCCCCCAGACCCAGCGTCCCTGAGACCCGGTGATGTCCCCAAGCTGAGACATTCCTGTGCTCTGCGGTCCCCAAGCCCTAATGTCCCCAAACCCTGATGTCCCCAGGTCCCAATGTCCCCAGCCCCACTGTCCCCAGCCCCACTGTACCCAGGTCCCAATGTCCCCAGCCCTGACACCCCAGCCCCGCTGTCCCCAATCCCAATGTCCCCAGCCCTGACACCCCAGCCCCGCTGTCCCCAGGTCCCAATGTCCCCAGCCCTGACACCCCAGCCCCACTGTCCCCAGCCCCGCTGTCCCCAGGTCCCAATGTCCCCAGCCCTGACACCCCCAGCCCCGCTGTCCCCAGCCCCGCTGTCCCCAGGTCCCAATGTCCCCAGCCCCCACTGTCCCCAGCCCTGCTGTACCCAGGTCCCAATGTCCCCAGCCCCGCTGTCCCCAGCCCCACTGTCCCCAGGTCCCAATGTCCCCAGCCCTGACACCCCAGCCCCACTGTCCCCAGCCCCTCTGGTCCCCAGCCCCGCTGTCCCCAGCCCCGCTGTCCCCCGCTGTCCCCCCCTCACCGGCAGAAGGCGTCCCCGGGCCGCAGGAGGAGGGCGGCAGAGCCCTGCTGGCACTTCACGCAGGGCTGCGCCTGGCTGCGGGGGACACACCGGGGGTCACACGCCGGGCGGCACCGCCACACCGGCTCCAGCCCAGCCCCGGGCGGCACCGGGCAGGGGGCTCAGCCCGGGACCCCAGGGGGCTCAACCCGGGACCCCAGGGGGTTCAACCCGGGACCCCAGAGGGCTCAGCCCGGGACCCCAGGGGGCTCAACACGGGACCCCAGGGGGCTCAGCCCGGGACCCCAGGGGGGGCTCAACACGGGACCCCCAGAGGGCTCAGCCCGGGACCCCAGGGGGTTCAACACGGGACCCCAGGGGGGCTCAGCCCGGGACCCCCAGCACGGTAACGGGGGGGAGAGAAATGGGGGTAACACCGGGAGGGCATTAGAGGCGGCACCGGGGGGTACCGGGGGCAGCACGGAGGGAGTACCCAGGGGGTGCCGGGGTGCGGTACCGGGGTGCGGTACCGGGAGGGATGCTGAGGGGCAGTACCGGGGGCAGTACCGGAGGGGATGCCGGGGCGGGACCAGGGGTAGTAACGGAGGATGTAACGGGGCAGTACCGGGGGCGGTATGGGGACGGTACCGGGGGGGTGTATTGGTGGCGGTACCGGGGGGTCCCGGCGGGGATGCCGGGGGTGGTACCGGGCGGGTACTGGTGGCAGTACCGGGGGGCGATACCGGGGGGTCCCGGCGGGAATGCCGGGGCAGTACCGGGGGCGGTACCGGGGGGTCCCGGCACCAGGGGCGGTACCAGGGGCGTTACCGGGGGCAGTACCGGGGGTCCCGGCGGGGATGCCGGGGCGGTACCAGGGGCGGTACCGGGGGCGGTACCGGGGGGCGGTACCGGGGATCCCGGCGGGGATGCCGGGGCAGTACCGGGGGCGGTACCGGGGGTCCCGGCACCAGGGGCGGTACCAGAGGCGGTACCAGGGGCGATACCGGGGGCAGTACCGGGGATCCCGGCGGGGATGCCGGGGCAGTACCGGGGGCGGTACCGGAGGATGCACCGGGGCGGTACCGCGGCTCAACCCGTGCCGAGCTCCCACCTGTGTGCGGGGGCGCGGCGGCGCCGCTGCGGTGCCTCCCCCGGGCCGCCCCCTCCGCGCTGCCCGGCCGCCTCGCACATGCCGCCCCGCTCCGGCCCAGGGCCGCTCCGCTCCCGTCGCACGGCGATGACGCGGCGGCGCTCGCTGACGTCGGGCGCCGCCCCCCCGCCGCCGCCGCCGCCATGTTCCGGAGCCTGTTGGTGGCGGCGGCGCAGCGGCCTCAGGCCCCGGGCGGTTCTCCCCGGCCGCCGCCCGCCGCCGGCCCCGCCGCTGAGGCGCTGGAGGCGCAGTTCAGCTGCCCCATCTGCCTGGAGGTCTTCCACCGCGCCGTCGGCATCGCGGGCTGCGGACACACGTGAGCCGGGGCCCGGGCCGGGGGCGGCAGGGACCCCCCGGGCCTGTGACTGTCCCCTCCCCGGGCCTGTGACCGCCCCCCCCCCCCCGGGCCTGTGGCGTCCCCCCCCCGCCCCGGGCCTGCGGCTGTCCCCCCCGCCGCCCCGGGCCTGTGGCTGTCCCGTCCCCCCCCCGGGCCTGTGGCTGTGTCCCCCCCCCAGGCCTGTGGCTGTCCCGCCCCCCACCCAGGGCGTGTGGCTGCCCGCCCCCCACCCAGGGCGTGTGGCTGCCCGCCCCCCCCCGGGCCTGTGGCTGCCCGCCCCCCCCTGGGCCTGTGACTGTCCCCCCCCCGGCCTGTGGCTGTCCCGTCCCCCCCGGGCCTGTGGCTGTCCCCCCCCCCGGACCTGTCGCTGCCCTCCCGGGCCTGTCGCTCCCCCTCCGGGCCCGGCCCCGCCGCGTTCTCCGGGAGCCCAACGGGCTCCCCCGGGGCCTCTGTCCCGGCGCCGTTGCACCTACTGACCGCCCCGACCTCGGCCCCCTTCTCCCCCTGCCAGCCTCAGCGCCCGGCACCGGGGTAGCACCGGGTGGGCGTGCTGCTCGGGGCCACCCGTGGGCGCTGTGCCCCATCCCCCCGGAGAGGCTGCCCGGTGTTTTGGTGACCCCAGCGCCCCCATTCACAGCCTCCTTGGCTTTGCCTGGAGCCCCAGCACAGGGCTGCTCATCCCCCCACCCCATCCCTTTATTTGGGGCTGGGGTCACTTCACAGGGGTGATGCCAGGGAGCTGGAGTGAGGGGCACTGTGGCTTCCCCCCCCTGCCCAGTGCCTGCTGCCCTGCAGCAGAGGCTTAGCAGCGTGTCATCCCCCCTGTGCTGGGTGACACGGGCTGGGTGAGGTGACAGGGATGCTGTGACAGTTCACAGTGCAAGCACAGAGCTGCTTTGCCTCACACCTGGGGCCTGCTCATCCTCTGCTCTGCTTCCTCATCCCACAGGCATCAGGGTGCCCAGAGGAGCTGAGCCAGGTGCTGACACCTTCCCTCCCCTTATTCCCACGTGGCCCTGAGGCTCAGCACCCATTTTTGCTTTGCTCTGTTGATGGCATGTCCCTGGCATCCCTTCCTCCTCTCCCAAGCTCCCAGTTCTGTCCAGTTCCTCCCAGTGGGAACGCTGCTCCCTGGGTTTTGCCGCTGCCTGGGGTGCAGGGGAGTGCCAGAAAGTGGGTGTACCCCAGGCCTGGGATCTTACTTCACCCCTTTCTCCAGGGCTGAGCCACTGCTGTGCCCCTCAGCGCTGCCCCTTGTGCCCCCAGGTTCTGTGGGGAGTGCCTGCAGCCCTGCCTGCAAGTGCCATCCCCTCTCTGCCCACTCTGCCGCATGCCCTTCGACCCCAAGAAGGTGGAGAAGGCTTCCAGCCTGGAGAAGCAGCTTTCATCCTACAAGGCTCCCTGCAGAGGCTGCAGCAAGAAGGTAAAGCCCATGGGGGAAGGCTGCTTGCCCCCATCCTGCTGGCACAGCTTCATTCAGCTGCCAGGGGAAGGGGGGTGGCTCACTGCAGGTTGGGTTTGCAGTGTCCCCACGCTGCACCCATGAGGTGCAGGTGTCTCCTGTGGTGGGAGGGATGAAGGTGTTCTCTCTCCCTGCTGCTGGAGCTATTCTTAGACTGTGGAGACCTTCAGAAGCAGGCTGAGGTTTCCCTGCAGCACGGGAGAGGCTGGGGACAAGCTGGTTCTGCTGCTGCTCCCAGTGGGTGTAAGGATTTAGCTCTTAAGGTGCTGTGATCCTGATGGCTGTGGGGGAGCTGAACTGGCAGCGTGGCCTGGCCCAGCCCAGGGTGTTGTGGCCTTGAAGCTGTCACATCATTCAGCAGCTCTGTGCCTTCCAGCTTCTGTTAAATTTGGGGACTTTGTGACTCCCTGGCTGCAGCCCAGGAATGATCCTGTCCCGGGTCAGAGCAGTTTGGGGGTTGTACCCATCAGCAGTTCCTCTTCTGCAAAGGAAAATGGGGGGTAGAGCTATGATAACTGAGCCTGGGTGCTGTGTGTGACCTCTGGGGATGGGTGCAGCTCCAAATTCCCTGTCCCACGAGAGAGGATGGGCTGGTGAGGGTCATCCTGCACAGACTGGGATTTGCTTTGGCATCAACTGGCTGAAATGGCTTCTCCCAGGCTGGGAGGTCTGGGAAGGGCTGGTATTCCTGCAGCCTCCAGGGATGTTTCTTCTCTCCCCTCCAGGGGCTGGAGGGCAAATCCTCTGGGGAGCAGCTGAGGGAGCTGGGGGTGTTTAGTCTGGAGAAGAGGAGGCTGAGGGGAGACCTTCTCCCCAACTGCAACTACCTGAAGGGAGGGTGCAGAGAGGTGGGCGATGGTCTCTGCAGCCAGGGGCCAGGAGATGGGACAAGGGGCAATGGGCTCAAGCTGCCCCAGGGCAGGGTCAGCTCAGCTGGGAGGGCAAAGTTCTTCCCTGGCAGAGTTGTGGGGCTGTGGCACAGGCTGCCCAGGGAGGGGCTGAGTCACCCCCCTGGGGGTGTTTAACAGAGGGGAGATGAGGTGCTCAGGGATCTGGGTCAGCACAGGATGGGAATAGTTGGATTTGATGATCTTTAAGGTCTTCTCCAGCCTGGTGACTCTGGTTCTCTCCCTGTTCTCCAGGTGACCTTGGCCAAAATGCGCTCCCACGTCTCGTCCTGCGCCAAGGTGCAGGAGCAGATGGCCAACTGCCCCAAGTTCGTGCCAGTTGTCCCCACATCCCAGCCCATCCCCAGGTACTGTCCCCTCTGGCTTCCTTACAACCCCCTACCATTTCCCTGTCCCCTCCCTGGGCAATCCCAGCTGGAACCATCAGCACCTTTTCCCTCCTGGCGCCGCTGCTCCGCCTGGGAAGAAGGAGCCACCAAACTAAAGTTGTTCAGCCTGGGCTGGTTCCCACTGTGGGTGGGTGGCACAAAGCCGAGCAGGGGTGGCTGGTTTGCTTTGGAAGAAGCTGCTCCAGACCTTTCCTGGAATGTCTGAGCTCATCCTTGTTTTCTTTAGCAATATTCCCAATCGCTCAACGTTTGTTTGTCCGTACTGTGGGGCCCGGAACCTGGACCAGCAGGAGCTGGTGAAGCACTGCATGGAGAACCACCGCAACGACCCCAATAAAGTGGTGAGTCATGCTGGGGTGGGCTGTGAGGGAACTGGAAACCCAAATGCACTGGAGCTGAGGCTGTGTCTGAGGCCCCCAGCGTGCAGAGCTGCTGCTGGGGTGGAACACAGCTGCGTTTCTGGCTGGTTTGGTTGGTTTACACCCCTTTGAAGGTGGGGGGTGAGAGGGGAACCTGTTGCTGTTTGCTTGAGGCTCCCTGCAGCGAGCTGCCTACATCCCCCCTGTGCCCATAGAATCATAGACTGGTCTGGGTTGGAAGGGACCCCAAGGGTCACAGAGCTCCAACCCCCTGCCACAGGCAGGGCCACCAACCTCCAGGCCTGGAGCTACACAAGGGTGCCCAGGGCCCCAGCCAACCAGGCCAGGCCTGGGTGGTGCAGGATTTCCTCTCCCATCCCCACTGAGTTGACTCAGGTGGGGAACTTGGAGCTGTGGCACAGTCTTGGAGGGGATTGTGCACGTGTGAGTCACTTGTCTGAGAGCTAAAAGCAGCTTGGGCCACCTACCAGAGGCTCCATGCACTGAGGGAGGAGCCCTTATTTAGCCCACCCTTTGCAGGAACACCCTCTGTGAGAGAAGGGGGGCTGCCCATCACCTCTCCCTCACGTTGTGGCTGCCTCAGTGTCCTGGGGAGACCAAAGCAGAGTGCTCTGTGCCCCCCAAGTCACAGTTCCCTCTCACCCCTTCCTGCTGCAGGTGTGCCCAGTGTGCTCAGCCATGCCCTGGGGGGACCCCAGCTACAAAAGCGCCAACTTCCTCCAGCACCTTCTCCACAGGCACAAGTTCTCCTATGACACCTTCGTGGTGAGTACAGCCCTGAGCCCAAACAGACTCCTGTTCCCTGAATCCCATGCTGGGAGGTGAAACTGGTCCTTTCCTTTCCATGCTGGGACCAGCCTGTCTGGCTGTGGAGCCCCTGGGAAGGGGAAGGGGATGGGGACAGGGAGGGTTCCTCCTTTGGGGTTTGTGGGAGGTGTGTGGCCCCACTCAGGAGACCCCCATGTGTGGGTTTTCGGTCTGGTCATCATCAGGCAGAGTTTTGGGGGGAGGAAAACGCATCTGAAGGAGGAGAGGGAAACATTCCTGCTCTCTGGAGATGGGTTGTTGGCTCCACGTGCTGTCTGAAGCTCTTCCCATGGGGAATCCTAACACAGAACCCCTTTTGTCTGAGGCTTTGCAAACAGCTGAGCCTCAGGGCTTTAAGGGTCTGGCTGCTGTGCATGGGGGGTGTCCACAGCCCACTTTTTGGGAGTTCCTGACCCCTCCTGTGTGGGGGTAAGGGTGTGATCACCCAGCCTTGGCTGCAGGCACCCAGAGGAGGGGGGTTTGGCAGTGTCCTGCTTTTCTGTTCAGAGCTTTCAGGGGGAGTAACCTCCAACCCTTCACAGAGAGATACCCTCACTCTGGGGAAACCCAGAGTCTTGCTAGAAACCTTCCCCTTCAGCTGCAGCTTCTCACAGGGGAGTGTTTCTCCCTGCCAGGTCCCAGAGCAGGGCTGACTCCAGGTGTATCCCAGGCAGGGGAGGGACTGTGGGCACAAAGGACACCCCAAAAAGCGTGGCGCTCTGCGGACACATTTACCAGGGGAGGTGGAGGCTCGTGGTGGTGGGGGTTGAGGAGCAGGGGTTAAGCTCCTTGCCCTGATGACAGAGGCTGCCTGGCCCTGCTGCCCCAGCTCTCCTGACACCCCCTCTCTTCTTTTTAGGACTACAACATCGACGAGGAGGCAGCGCTGCAGGCAGCCCTGGCGCTCTCGCTCTCCGAGAACTGAAGGCGGCTGTTGGGAACCCCCCACCTCGTACCCCATCTCCTTTTGCACACTCAGCCTTCCTGCTGGGGAGGCATGGAGCCTGTCAACTACCCCTGGCACCCTCAGAAACCTGCTGCCACCTCTCTCCCCCTTCCCTCTGTAGGCAAATGCCACCTTGTTCAAGAAGGTGGAGTCTCTTCAGCCTCACGCCGGACCGGTGAGTGAGCAGAGACGTCAGCTGCTGGGAGGAGAGCAGAGTCGGTGCTGAAGGGCTGGGATCCTTCCTCAGTTGGGCATTTCATACCCTTACACAGAGTCTATCCCTGTATCCAGATCTATTTATTCTTCAGATGCTTTTTGGCACCATCTGGCTTCGTGCTCTCTGTCGCAGTCAAATCGGTACCTAAAACCCCGACGTGTTCTACACAGAACTACCCTGGGTTGCCCCTCCAGCCACCCACAGCCTTTCCAAAAAGGAACAAAACAGCATGGAGCATCTGTTTTTTTACCTCCAGAGACATCTGTCTGTCCCATCCCTCCCTCCTTTGCCTGCTACTGTGCAGGCCAGGCTGAATTACAGGGGACAAGACAGTTGCCTTTGTGTTCCCCACGGTGGCAGCGGGTTCAGAGGAGTGTTGGGCATCCAGTGAAACTCTCACCTTCCTCCTTTTGTACCGGCTCTTGTGATACCAGGTTCTTGGTGGGGGTTTTTTTCTACATTAATCAGCGTTTTCCACGTTTTCTAGAGCAGGAATAGAAGCTGTTAACTCTTCACACTGCAATATCTGTCACCAGGGACAAGAGTATTTTTATGGGACATTCTTAAGAAAGTCTATTTTTCAAAACCCAACCCAACAAACAAACATGCTGTGGATTTGAAACCCAGTGGGAGGCAAGAGGTGGACCCCCAAACCAGCACGTGGGACTCTGCAGGGGCTGTGGGAAGCATGTGGGTGTCTCCTCATCGGATGTATCCTGGCTCTTCCCTTCCCTTGTCCTGTTTCTTTGGGGCTGGATCAGAGCAGCACCTTGTTGGCTGGAGGAATGGGTGCTGAGCTGCCTTTTTGAGGAGCAGCAGCCCCACTTGTGTTCTTCTGAGGTACTTGGACAGCAATGTGGAGCTGCTGGAACCTCTGTGGGGTGAGGAGCTGCTGGAACCTCTGTGGGGTGAGGAGCTGCTGGAACCTCTCCCAGTGTGAGGTTGGGTTCGCTGTGGCTCAACCCTGGCAGGCAGAGCAGCTGTGTGGCAGTGCTGGATGTGACCCTGGGCAGGGTGTAATCCAGAGAGGGGGTTTCTATCCACAGGCATGCAGTGAGGGAGCAGGCAGGTTAGCCATGGCGTGTTGGATGTGCTGGAGGGACACCTGGATGTGCCAGATCCCATTCCTGATGCTCAGCATCTTGAAAGTGGGGACTGCATCTCCCTGTCCCAGGGCTTCCCTTGGGAATAGGGCAGAATTCAGTCTGAGAGATGCTGTGTAGCATCCCATGGTGTGTCCCACTGTGTCCCCTGCCCCTCTGCCCTCCCTGCTGCTGCTGGAGTTGGGCTGGGAGAGGGTGGAAGGGAGATGGATGATCCTCTGCTGGGCATGGGTAGGGTGCTGCCCACCTGAGCCCCACCCCCTGTCCCACCTCCAGGGTCTGGGCTGGGGGAGAGGAGCTTTATACTGGGATCCTGCCCCTGCTGTGGGGTCCCACCAGTGCTGGGATCATCCCAAAGCTCCCAGGGAAGGAGCTGTGGGTGGGAGGTGATGCCCACGACCTGCAGACCCCTCGTGCCACCTTCCAGCAAGGGTTTGCTCTGGAGACCAAGTCCCTCCACATGGCTGTGCTCAGAGGAGCGTGGTTTATCTGGGACCTGGCTCTGGCTCTGCTCTAGCAATACCCTCTTGGTTTTTTTACTTCTGATTCAATCCGTGCTGGGTGGTTTTGGGGGGGGGGCTGTGAGCTCCCCCATGCTGCCAGCAGCACGCAGGGACCATCCTCTCTCCAGGCAGAGGGCAGGCAAAGGGCTGGTGCTGCTCTGCACCCCTCAAGCCAGGCTCTGGAGGACGAATGGGGGCTTCTCTTACCAGCCCCACCACAGGGACCCTTCCTGGTGGGACAGAGAGCACCAAGATCTCCCAAAACACACCCAGGAGGGTTTCCCAGTCCCACCCTCAGCAGGCACCCACGCTTCCCAGAGCAGCCTCCATCAGAGCTCACCTAGGGAGCTCCTTGCCTCTGGGACAGACAGCACTATTAACCTCTCTTCCTCCTCCTCCTCCTCCTCCTCCTCCTCCTCCTCTGTGCCCCACAACGCCAGACCAGGGGCAGCAACCGCTGCTTTTGTAAAGCACTTTACGGGCCGGGCTGCGGGTGGCGCTGTGCTGCGCAGCCGGCTCCTGCCTCTCCCCGGGGGCGCAGCCGGCTCTGCCGGGGGTCCAGCCGTGCCCCCAGGGGTCGTGTTTGCCCCCGGGGGTCGTGTTTGCCCCCGTTACCGGCGGCTTTTTGCGGAATTAGAACTTTTAACGAGATGTACTGTGGGTTTTTTTTTTTTTGGAGAAGAATAAAATCGATGATGTCTTTGTAGCAAAACCCCTTTTTTTCTCAATAAAGGCAGTTTCATCCAGGGGCAGCGTCGCTGTGCGGGCTCTGCCCTGGCTTTGGGGTGCAGGGTCACAGACTCACAGAATCACAGGGGTGGGAAGGGGCCTCCAGAGCCCATCAAGTCCAACCCCCTGCCAAAGCAGGGTCCCTAGGACAGGTTATGGGGCTGGAATCTCTCCAGAGAAGGAGACTCCACACCCCCTGGGCAGCCTGTCCCAGGGCTCCCTCACCCTCACTGGGAAGAAGTTCTTCCCCACATTGGGGGGGAACTCCCTGTGCTCCAACTTGAGCCCATCGCCCCTTGTCCTGTCCCCACAGACACTGAGCAGAGGCTGCCCATGTCCCCTGTGTCCCACCCTTCAGCTATTGATCCCCATTGATCAGATCCCCTCTCAGTCTCTTCTCTCCAGGCTGAACAGCCCCAGCTCCCTCAGCCTTTCCTCCCAGGGGAGATGCTCCAGGCCCTTCAGCATCTCTGGAGCCTCCTCTGGACTCTCTCCAGGAGATCCCTGCACCCCTCCTGGCACCCCCCAGCAGCCAGGTCCTGGCTTTTTGGAGTGAGGGCGCTTGGCACCAGGCACCATCCCCAGAGCCAGGGTTGGACTTGATGATCTTAAAGGTCTTTTCCAACCTTGTTATTCTGTGAATATGGCAGGGGGGTGTTCTCTGGGAGGTGTCCTGGCTCTGAGGCCCTGGTGGGGTTCCTGAGGAGTGTGGGCTGGCTCTGCAAGCTGCACCCACATCCCCATCCTTAGGGGAGGTGTCCTTGTCCCCTTGGAGGGAGCGTAACACCCCAAAAAGGGACACAAGCATCGGACAGATGCTGTTTGTATCAAACAGTGTGGCCAGTAGGGCTGGGGAGGGGATTGTGCCCCTGGACTGGGCACTGGGGAGGCTGCACCTCGAGTGCTGGGTCCAGTTCTGGGCTCCTCACCATCAGAAGGACATTGAGGTGCTGGAGCGAGTCCAGAGAAGGGCAACCAGGCTGGGGAAGGGGCTGGAGGGCAAATCCTCTGAGGAGCAGCTGAGGGAGCTGGGGGTGTTGAGCCTGGAGAAGAGGAGGCTGAGGGGAGACCTTCTCCCCACCTCCCCTGCCCTGCCAGGAGGGTGCAGAGAGGTGGGCGATGGTCTCTGCAGCCAGGGGACAGGAGATGGGACAAGGGGCAATGGGCTCAAGCTGCCCCAGGGCAGGGTCAGCTCAGCTGGGAGGGCAAAGTTCTTCCCTGGCAGAGTTGTGGGGCTGTGGCACAGGCTGCCCAGGGAGGGGCTGAGTCACCCCCTGGGTGGGTGATGAGGCGCTCAGGGCTCTGGGGCAGCTCAGGATGGGGATGGCTGGACTGGGTGATCTTAAAGGCCTTTTCCAGCCCGGTGATGCTGTGCCAGGGCAGCCCGGACTGCGGCAGCCGCTCCCCGAAGCCCCACGCCTGCTCCCCGCGGCTCCGGGCCCAGGAGGCCGCGCTGCCTGAGCCGCTCCCGCCTCAGCCCCGTCCCCGCCGCCTCAGCAGCGCCGCAGGCTCAGGCCCAGCCTCCCCCCGCTCCAACATGGCGCCCCCGCCTGTCCGTCCCCGCGCCGGCAGGGGGCGGGGCCGCTCAGTGGTCCGATCGCTTTCATTGGGCGCTGGGCGCCGGGCGCTGCTGCGTCAGCCAATGGCGAGGCGGGGATCTACCACGGGTGACGGTCGCGGGGGTGGCGCCGGGAGCCGCCGGAGCGGCGCCGCGATGGCGGAGGAGCGGCCGCTCGCCATGGTGACCTGCACGGCGCCCGTCAACATCGCCGTCATCAAGTACTGTGAGTGCCGGCTGCCCCGGGGCCGGGACCCCGCTCGGGGCCGTGCGGGCCGGAGACACCGGGAGCGGGGCCGGGTTTGGCGCCGGGCGGGGGCGGGGGCGGGCACGGGGCTGGGCTGGGGCGGGCTGACAGGCCGTGATGTGCCGTGCTGTGCCATACCGTGCCATGCTGTGCTATGCTGTGCCATACAGTGCCATACAGTGCCATGCTGTGCCATACCATGCCATACCGTGCCATACAGTGCCATGCTGTGCCATACCGTGCCATACCGTGCCATACCGTGCCATACCATGCCATGCTGTGCCATGCTGTGCCACACAGTGCCATGCTGTGCCATACCGTGCCATACCGTGCCATGCTGTGCCATACCGTGCCATACCGTGCCATGCTGTGCCATACAGTGCCATATTGTGCCATGCTGTGCCATACAGTGCCATGCTGTGCCATACCGTGCCATACCGTGCCATACCGTGCCATACTGTGCCATACCGTGCCATACAGTGCCATACTGTGCCATGCTGTGCCATACCGTGCCATACAGTGCCATGCTGTGCCATGCTGTGCCATACCGTGCCATACCGTGCCATGCTGTGCCATACAGTACCATATTGTGCCATGCTGTGCCATACAGTGCCATGCTGTGCCATACCGTGCCATACCGTGCCATACTGTGCCATACCGTGCCATACAGTGCCATACTGTGCCATGCTGTGCCATACCGTGCCATACCGTGCCATGCTGTGCCATGCTGTGCCATACCGTGCCATACCGTGCCATACCGTGCCATGCTGTGCCGTGCTGTGCCATACTGTGCCATACAGTGCCATGTTGTGCCATACTGTGCCATACTGTGCCATACAGTGCCATGCTGTGCCATGCTGTGCCATACCGTGCCATGCTGTGCCATACTGTGCCATACAGTGCCATGTTGTGCCATACTGTGCCATACAGTGCCATGTTGTGCCATGCTGTGCCATACCGTGCCATGCTGTGCCGTGCCGTGCCATACTGTGCCATACAGTGCCATACCGTGCCATGCTGTGCCATACCGTGCCATGCTGTGCCATACTGTGCCATACAGTGCCATGTTGTGCCATACTGTGCCATGCCATGCCATACTGTGCCATGCTGTGCTATGCCGTGCCATGCTGTGCCATACTGTGCCACACCGTGCCATACAGTGCCATGCTGTGCCATACAGTGCCATACTGTGCCATACCGTGCCATGCTGTGCCATGCTGTGCCATACTGTGCCATATTGTGCCATGCTGTGCCATACTGTGCCATGCCGTGCCATACTGTGCCATACAGTGCCGTGCTGTGCCATGCTGTGCCATGCCGTGCCATGCTGTGCCATACTGTGCCATGCTGTGCCATACTGTGCCACACCGTGCCATACAGTGCCATGCTGTGCCATGCTGTGCCATACTGTGCCATGCTGTGCCATGCCGTGCCGCACTGTGCCATACTGTGCCATACAGTGCCATGCTGTGCCATACTGTGCCATGCCATGCCATGCTGTGCCATACTGTGCCACACCGTGCCATGCTGTGCCGTGCTGTGCCATACTGTGCCATACTGTGCCATACAGTGCCATGCTGTGCCATACAGTGCCATACTGTGCCATGCTGTGCCATACCGTGCCATGCTGTGCCGTGCTGTGCCATACTGTGCCATACTGTGCCATGCTGTGCCGTGCTGTGCCATGCCGTGCCATGCTGTGCCATGCTGTGCCATACTGTGCCATATTGTGCCATGCTGTGCCATACTGTGCCATGCCATGCCATATTGTGCCATACAGTGCCATGCTGTGCCATACTGTGCCATGCCGTGCCATGCTGTGCCATACTGTGCCACACCGTGCCATACAGTGCCATGCTGTGCCATGCTGTGCCATATTGTGCCATGCTGTGCCATACTGTGCCATACTGTGCCATGCCGTGCCATACTGTGCCATGCTGTGCCATACTGTGCCATACTGTGCCATGCTGTGCCATGCTGTGCCGTACTGTGCCATGCTGCGCCATACTGTACCATACCGTGCCATGCCGTGCCATACGGTGCCATACAGTGCCATACTGTGCCATGCCGTGCCATGCTGTGCCATACTGTGCCATGCTGTGCCATGCCGTGCCGCACTGTGCCATACTGTGCCATACAGTGCCATGCTGTGCCATACTGTGCCATGCCATGCCATGCTGTGCCATACTGTGCCACACCGTGCCATGCTGTGCCGTGCTGTGCCATACTGTGCCATACTGTGCCATACAGTGCCATACTGTGCCATACCATGCCATGCTGTGCCGTGCTGTGCCATACTGTGCCATACAGTGCCATGCTGTGCCATGCTGTGCCATACCGTGCCATGCTGTGCCATACTGTGCCATACAGTGCCATGTTGTGCCATACTGTGCCATGCCATGCCATACTGTGCCATGCTGTGCCATACTGTGCCACACCGTGCCATACAGTGCCATGCTGTGCCATGCTGTGCCATATTGTGCCATACTGTGCCATACCGTGCCATACTGTGCCATGCTGTGCCATACAGTGCCATGCTATGCCATGCCATACAGTGCCGTGCTGTGCCATGCCGTGCCATGCTGTGCCATACCGTGCCATGCTGTGCCATACTGTGCCGTACTGTGACATGCTGTGCCATACTGTACCATACCGTGCCATGCCGTGCCATACGGTGCCATACTGTGCCATACAGTGCCATACTGTGCCATGCCGTGCCATGCCGTGCCATACTGTGCCATATTGTGCCATACCGTGCCATACCGTGCCATGCTGTGCCATGCTGTGCCATACTGTGCCATACTGTGCCATACAGTGCCATGCTGTGCCATGCTGTGCCATACTGTGCCATACTGTGCCATGCTGTGCCATGCTGTGCTGTACTGTGCCATGCTGCGCCATACTGTACCATACCGTGCCATGCCGTGCCATACGGTGCCATACAATGCCATACTGTGCCATGCCGTGCCATGCTGTGCCATACTGTGCCATGCTGTGCCATGCTGTGCCATACTGTGCCATACAGTGCCATGCTGTGCCATACTGTGCCATGCCATGCCATGCTGTGCCATACTGTGCCACACCGTGCCATGCTGTGCCGTGCTGTGCCATACTGTGCCATACTGTGCCATACAGTGCCATGCTGTGCCATACCGTGCCATGCTGTGCCGTGCTGTGCCATACTGTGCCATACAGTGCCATGCTGTGCCATGCTGTGCCATACCGTGCCATGCTGTGCCATACTGTGCCATACAGTGCCATGTTGTGCCATACTGTGCCATGCCATGCCATACTGTGCCATGCTGTGCCATACTGTGCCACACCGTGCCATACAGTGCCATGCTGTGCCATGCTGTGCCATATTGTGCCATACTGTGCCATACCGTGCCATACTGTGCCATGCTGTGCCATACAGTGCCATGCTATGCCATGCCATACAGTGCCGTGCTGTGCCATGCCGTGCCATGCTGTGCCATACCGTGCCATGCTGTGCCATACTGTGCCGTACTGTGACATGCTGTGCCATACTGTACCATACCGTGCCATGCCGTGCCATACGGTGCCATACTGTGCCATACAGTGCCATACTGTGCCATGCCGTGCCATGCCGTGCCATACTGTGCCATATTGTGCCATACCGTGCCATACCGTGCCATGCTGTGCCATGCTGTGCCATACTGTGCCATACTGTGCCATACAGTGCCATGCTGTGCCATGCTGTGCCATACTGTGCCATACTGTGCCATGCTGTGCCATGCTGTGCTGTACTGTGCCATGCTGCGCCATACTGTACCATACCGTGCCATGCCGTGCCATACGGTGCCATACAATGCCATACTGTGCCATGCCGTGCCATGCTGTGCCATACTGTGCCATGCTGTGCCATGCTGTGCCATACTGTGCCATACAGTGCCATGCTGTGCCATACTGTGCCATGCCATGCCATGCTGTGCCATACTGTGCCACACCGTGCCATGCTGTGCCGTGCTGTGCCATACTGTGCCATACTGTGCCATACAGTGCCATGCTGTGCCATACCGTGCCATGCTGTGCCGTGCTGTGCCATACTGTGCCATACAGTGCCATGCTGTGCCATGCTGTGCCATACCGTGCCATGCTGTGCCATACTGTGCCATACAGTGCCATGTTGTGCCATACTGTGCCATGCCATGCCATACTGTGCCATGCTGTGCCATACTGTGCCACACCGTGCCATACAGTGCCATGCTGTGCCATGCTGTGCCATATTGTGCCATACTGTGCCATACCGTGCCATACTGTGCCATGCTGTGCCATACAGTGCCATGCTATGCCATGCCATACTGTGCCATACAGTGCCGTGCTGTGCCATGCCGTGCCATGCTGTGCCATACCGTGCCATGCTGTGCCATACTGTGCCGTACTGTGACATGCTGTGCCATACTGTACCATACCGTGCCATGCCGTGCCATACGGTGCCATACTGTGCCATACTGTGCCATGCCGTGCCATGCCGTGCCATACTGTGCCATATTGTGCCATACTGTGCCATGCCGTGCCATGCCGTGCCATGCTGTGCCATACAGTGCCATGCCGTGCCATGCTGTGCCATGCTGTGCCATATTGTGCCATGCTGTGCCTTACAGTACCATACAGTGCCATGCCGTGCCATGCTGTGCCATGCTGTGCCATACTGTGCCATGCTGTGCCATATTGTGCCATACTGTGCCATACAGTACCATACAGTGCCATGCTGTGCCATGCTGTGCCATATTGTGCCATGCTGTGCCATATTGTGCCATATTGTGCCATACTGTGACATACAGTGGCATGCCATGCCATACTGTGCCATGCAGTGCTATAGCATTCCATACCATACCATGTGCCATGCTGTGCCATGACATACTGTGCTGTGCCATACCATCCCATGCCATGCTGCGCTGTGCCACGCTGTGCCATGCCATGCTGTGCTATACCATGTCACACCATGCCGTGCCTCACTGTGCCATGCTGTGCCATGTGCCATGCTGTACCATACCATGTCATGCCATGCCATGCTCTGCTATGCCATGCCATGCCATACTGTGTGCCATGCCATGCCATGCCGTACCATATCATGCCATGCTGTGCCCTGCCCTGCCCTGCCATGCCATGCCATGCCATGCCCTGCCCTGCCATACCATGCCATCCTGTGCCATGCCATGCCCTGCCATACCATGCTGTGCCCTGCCATACCATGCCATGCCAAGCTGCGCCATGCCATCCTGTGCCATGCCATCCTGTGCCATACTATGCTGTGCCCTGCCATACCATGCCATGCCAAGCTGCGCCATGCCATCCTGTGCCATACCATGCCCTGCCATACCATGCTGTGCCCTGCCATGCCATGCCATGCCAAGCTGCACCATGCCATCCTGTGCCATACCATGCTGTGCCCTGCCATGCCATGCCCTGCCATACCATGCCCTGCCCTGCCCTGCCATGCCATGCCCTGCCATACCATGCTGTGCCCTGCCCTGCCATACCATGCCATCCTGTGCCATACCATGCCCTGCCATACCATGCCATCCTGTGCCATGCCATCTCTTGCAGGGGGCAAGCGGGACAACGACCTGATCCTGCCCATCAACTCCTCCCTGAGCGTCACGCTGCACCAGGACCAGGTGGGTGGGGGCTCCGGCACCCCCTGCCCTCCCTGCACAGCGGGTGCCAAGCCCCCTCTCCCCACCCTCACCCCCCCCTCTCCCTGGCAGCTGAAGACCACCACCACAGCTGCCGCCAGCCGGGACTTTGCCGAGGACCGTCTGTGGCTCAACGGGGAGGAAGCCGACGTGGGGCACCCACGGCTGCAAGCCTGCCTGAAGGAGGGTGAGCACCCCACACACCCCTGGGGGGGGGGGGGGGGGGTGAGGTTAGGGGGGGGTTTCCCCTGTACCCACCTACCTCCTGTCCCCTGGCAGTGCGGCGCCTGGCCCGCAAGCGCCGGGGTGGCAGCGCCGAGGACGCGGCTCCCCTCAGCCTCTCCTACAAGATCCACATCGCCACCCAGAACAACTTCCCCACCGCCGCCGGGCTGGCATCCTCTGCTGCTGGCTACGCCTGCTTGGGTGGGTGAGCTGGGACATGGGGGGGCACCGGGAGGGGGATGCCAGCACCCCTTCATCCCCCTGAGCCCATCCTGTCCCCCCCGCAGTGTCGGCGCTGGCGCGGCTGTACGGCGTGGAGGGCGAGCTGTCGGAGGTGGCCCGGCGTGGCTCGGGCAGCGCCTGCCGTAGCATGTTGGGGGGCTTCGTGGAGTGGAAGAGGGGCGAGCGGCCGGATGGCAGGGACAGCCTGGCTCACCAAGTGGCCCCCGAAACACACTGGCCAGAGCTCAGGGTCCTCATCTTGGTGGTGAGGAACTGGGTGGGATTTGAGGGGGGTGGATGATGGGAGCATCCTGACCCCTGTGTGGGTGCAAAGCGTGGGGCTGGGGGCTAAAGGGAGGGTCATGGATTAGAATCATAGAGTCAGAGGGGTTGGAAGGGACTTTGAGAGATCATTGGGTCCAGCCCCCCACCCCTTGTGTCCCCCACCCGGCCAGAGCTCAGGGTCCTCATCATGGTGGTGAGGAACTGGGTGGGATTTGAAGGGGGTGGGTGGTGGGAGCATCCTGACCCCTGTGTGGGTGCAAAGCGTGGGGCTGGGGGCTAAAGGGAGGGTCATGGTGTGGAATCATAGAGTCAGAGGGGTTGGAAGGGACTTGGAGGGATCATCAGGTCCAACCCCCCACCCCTTGTGTCCCCCACCCCAGGTCAGTGGGGAGAAGAAGGAGGTGGGCAGCACGGCGGGGATGCAGACCAGCGTGGACACCAGCCCCCTGCTGAAGGTACAGGCTGACACCCCCAATCCTGCCTGGGGGGGGGTGGGTTTTGGGGTCCTGTTTCTTTTGGAGGGAGGGGTGTTTTTTGGAGGGAGGGGTGGTTTTTGGAGGGAGGGCTGTTTTTTTGGAGGGAGGGGTGGTTTTTTGGAGGGAGGGCTGTTTTTTGGAGGGAGGGGTGGTTTTTTGGAGGGAGGGGTGGTTTTTTGGAGGGAGGGCTGTTTTTTGGAGGGAGGGGGGTTCTTTTGGAGGGAGGGGTGTTTTTTGGAGGGAGGGGTGTTTTTTGGAGGGAGGGGTGTTTTTTTGGAGGGAGGGCTGTTTTTTGGAGGGAGGGGTGTTTTTTTGGAGGGAGGGGTGTTTTTTTGGAGGGAGGGCTGTTTCTCCCTGTGGCACAGGGCGGGGGGCTGCGCTCACGCTGCCCAAAGGGTCGCAATCCCATGGGTGTTCCCAAATCGGGGTGACCGCCACCTCTTCGCCGTGGCAGCACCGGGCAGAGGTGGTGGTGCCAGAACGCCTGTCCCTGATGATGAGGCACATCCTTGAGCGGGACTTCGAGGCCTTTGGCCAGCTGGCCATGCAGGACAGCAACCAGTTCCACGCCACCTGCCTCGACACCTTCCCCCCCATCTTCTACCTCAACGACCTGTCGCGGCGCATCATCGCCCTGGCACACCGCTTCAACGCCCCACCACGGCTGCACCAAGGTAGGAGCCGGCTCCACGGGGGTTCCTGCTTTGCTCCCAGTGCCACAGCCACTTGATTCCATCTGTCTGTCTGTCTGTCCATCCCACCACAGGTCGCCTACACCTTCGACGCCGCCCAACGCCGTCATCTTCACGCTGGCCGACACCGTGGCGGAGTTTGTGGGGGTGGTGAGACACAGCTTCCCCCCGGCCACCAACGGGGACCAGTAAGGGCAATCCCTAAAGAGGGGGGGGTGGGCTGTAATTTGGGGGGGGGCTGGTGTGAGCGCTGGGCTGTGCTGCAGGTTCGTGAGGGGGCTGCCTGTCGGCTCGGTGTCGCTGCCTGAGGAGCTGCTGGGTGCCGTGGGGATGGAGCCGGTGCCGGGGGCTGTCCGGTACATCCTGCACACCAGGGGTAGGGGGCTGGGGGGAGCTGGGGAGGGGGTGTAATGGGGCTGGGGGACTGGCTGGCTGGCCTCTGTGGTGAGGATCGGGCCTGTTCCTGCTCGTAGGGGTGTGCATGGGTCCCCAAGCCTGTCCCCAGCCCTGGGGGTATGTGTGGGACCCTGTCCCTGTCCCTGGGGGTGCAGAGGACCCTGTCCCTGGGGGTGCACAGGACCCTGTCCCCAGGGTACACAGGACCCTGTCCCTGTCCCTGGGGGTGCACAGGACCCTGTCCCCAGGGGTGCACAGGACCCTGTCCCTGTCCCTGGGGGTGCAGAGGACCCTGTCCCCAGGGGTGCACAGGACCCTGTCCCTGTCCCTGGGGGTGCAGAGGACCCTGTCCCTGGGGGTGCACAGGACCCTGTCCCCAGGGGTGCACAGGACCCTGTCCCTGTCCCTGGGGGTGCAGAGGACCTGTCCCTGGGGGTGCACAGGACCCCATCCCTGTCCCTGGGGGTGCACAGGACCCTGTCCCCAGGGGTGCACAGGACCCTGTCCCTGTCCCTGGGGGTGCAGAGGACCCTGTCCCTGGGGTGGCACAGGACCCCCATCCCTGTCCCTGGGGGTGCATAGGACCCTGTCCCTGGGGGTGCACAGGACCCCATCCCTGTCCCTAGGGGTGCATAGTACCTTGTCCCTGTCCCCAGGGGTGCACAGGACCCTGTCCCTAGGGGTGCACAGGACCCCATCCCTGTCCCTAGAGGTTCACAGGACCCTGTCCCCAGGGGTGCACATGACCCCATCCCTGTCCCCATCCCCAGGGCTGTGTGTGGCCCCCATCCCTGTCCCCAAGCTCTGCAGGACCCCGTCCCTTAGACACATTCCATGTGGCAGCCTTTTGGGGCCTGTGGGACCCCAGAGCCGCCCCACAGCCCGAGGTGGGGGTCCCTACAGGAAGGGGGGGCTCCCTGGGTGGCCCCTAACCCATGTCCTCCCCTGCAGCCTGGTCCTGGACCCCAGCTCGTGGATGACCCCAGCCAGCACCTCCTGGGAGCGGACGGGCTGCCCGCTGACGCTGCCAGGGAGGGACGTGATTTGGGGGTGGGGGGCTCCCCGATGCCACCCGGGGGGGGTTCAGGACACCGAGCCCAGCCTGGGGGTGGGCTGTACCCTGCCCCCAGGGCTGGTTTTTACCCTTTTATAAGGAAATAAGAGTTTTTGTGGCTCGCAGCGCTGTGTTGGGGGGTGGGGGCTGCGCCGGGCTGGGGGGGGCATCGCTGGACAGAAGGTGGGGGGCAAGGTGTTTGGGGGGGGGGGGTTTGTTCCTCTGAACGGCCCTGCTGGGGCTCATCCTGCCCCCCCAGATTCTCCTGTGACCCCCCAGGTACCCCCCAGCCCCACATGGCCCCCCAGGTCCCTGGCTGATGCAGGGCCCAGCCTGTCCCCCGGGGCCGGATTCTGCCCCCCCCGGCAGCCCCCACGCCCCCCGCAGCCGGACCCTGAACCCCCGCATGACCCCAGCCCCCCGGGGCCGGATCTGACCCCCCCGGCAGCCCCCTCGGTCCCCCACTGCCGGACCCTGAACCCCCGTATGACCCCAGCCCCCCGGGGCCGGATCCTGACCTCCCCCCCCCCGCAGCCCCCTTGGTCCCCCCGCGCCCTCCGGGGCTGTATCCTGACCCCCTCCCTCGCCCCCCGCAGCCCCCTCGGTCCCCCGGGGCCGGATCCTGACCCCCCCCCTGCACGACCCTGGCCCCCCGCAGCCCCCGGGACCGGATCCTGACCCCCCCGGCAGCCCCCTCGGTCCCCCGGGGCTGGATCCTGACCCCCTCACTCGCCCCCCCCGCAGCCCCCTCGGTCCCCCGCGACCCCCGGGGCCGGATTCTGCCCCCCCTGCACGACCCGGGACGGATCCTGACTCCCCCCCGCAGCCCCTCGGTCCACCGCGGACCCCCCGGGGCTGGATCCCTGACCCCCCCGCACGACCCCAGCCCCCCGGGGCCGGATCCTGACCCCCCCGGCAGCCCCCTCGGTCCCCCGCAGCCGGACCCTGAACCCCCGCATGACCCCAGCCCCGGGGGCTGGATCGTGACCCCCTCCCTCGCCCCCCCCGCAGCCCCCGGGACCGGATCCTGACCCCCCCCCTACACGACCCCGGCCCCCCCGCAGCCCCGGCCAGATCCTGACCCCCCCAGCAGCCCCCTCAGCCCCCCGGGGCCGGATCCTGACCCCCTCCCTCGCCCCCCCCGCAGCCCCCTCGGTCCCCAGCGGATCCCCCGGGACCAGATCCTGAGCCCCCCGGCAGCCCCCTCGGCCCCCCGCAGCACCCGAAGCTGGATCCTGACCCCCCCTCACGACCCGGCCCCTTGCGTCCCCCGGGGCTGGATCGTGACCCCCTCCCTCGCCCCCCGCAGACCCCGGGACCGGATCCTGACCCCCCCCCCTGCACGACCCCGGCCCCCCGCAGCCCCCGGGACCAGATCCTGAGCCCCCCGGCAGCCCCCTCGGCCCCCCGCAACCCCCGGGGCTGGATCCTGACCCCCCCGCACGACCCCAGCCCCCCGGAGCCGGATCCTGACCCCCCCCCCCCGGCAGCCCCCTGGGTCCCCCGTGCCCCCGGGGGCGTGGCCTGCGAGGGGCGTGGCCTCAGGGGGCGGAGCTATGGGTGGGCGGTGTCTATGGGGAGGGGGCGGGGTCTGTGTGTGGGGCGGGGCATCCGCGGGCGCGGCCCAGGGCGTGGCTCTGCGGGGGGCGTGGCCTGTGGGGAGGGGCTCGGCCAATCAGGGAACGGGCTCAGAGGAGGCGTGTGAGGTGTGGCCAATGGGGGGGGGCAGGGCCCTTGTCAGGGGGCGGGGCTTGTGCTGAGGGGGCGGCCAATGGGGGCAGGGGCTGCGTGAGGGGGCGGGGCCTGGGCGGGGTGTGGCCATTTGGGGGCGGGGCTACACTGCGGCGCCTCATCCGCCTTCCGGAACGAGCCGAACCCAGCCGAGCCGAGCCGAGCGCACCTCCGCCGAGCCCCCCGAGCCCCCCAGAGCCCCCCGGAGCCCCCCGGAGCCCCCCGGAGCCATGGACAGATCGAGTGGGCCATGTGGGCTAACGAGCAGGCGCTGGCGGCCGGGCTGAGTGAGCGGGGGGCCCGGGGAGGCCGGAGAGGGGCCGGGGGGAGGGGGCCGCGGGGGGAGGGGGGAGTGTTGGGGAGGGGGGTGTTGGGGGGAGGGTGGATGGAGAGGCCGGGGGGAGGGGGCCGGCGGGGAGAGGGGGGTGTTGGGGAGGGGGGTGTTGGGGGGAGGGTGGATGGAGGGCCCGGGGCTGCAGGCACAGGGGGGTGGGGGGGTGCTGGGGGCTCTGGGGGTGCTGGGGGCTTCCGGGGTGGCGCAAGCGGGGAGGCGCCGGGTTCGATCGGGAAGTTGTGGGGATGCCCCGGGTGAGAGCCGCTTCCTCCCTCCCTGCCCGCCCCCCTTCCCTCCCCTTCCCTCCCCTTCCCGCCCCCCTTCCCTCCCCTTCCCCTCCTCTTCCTCAATCCCCCCCCGCTTCCCCTCCCCTTCCTCCCCTCCATCCCCCTTCCTCCCCTCCATCCCCCTTCCTCCTCTTCCCCCTTCCCCTCCTCTTCCTCAATCCCCCTGCCCGCTTCCCGTCCTCTTCTTCCCCTTCCTCCTCTTCCCCCCTTCCCCTCCCCTTCCTCCTCTTCCTCCTTCCCCTCCCCTTCCTCCCCTTCCCCTCCTCTTCCTCAATCCCCCCGCCCGCTTCCCGTCCCCTTCCTCCCCTCCATCCCTTCCTCCTCTTCCCCCCTTCCCTCCCCTTCCTCCTCTTCCCCCCCTTCCCCTCCCCTTCCTCCTCTTCCCCCCTTCCCCTCCCCTTCCTCCTCTTCCCCCTTCCCCTCCTCTTCCTCAATCCCCCCGCTTCCCCCTTCCCTTCCTCCCCTCCATCCTCTTCCTCCCCTCCATCCTTCCCTCCTCTTCCTCTTCCTCCCCCTCATCCCTTTAGCCCACTTCCTCCTCTTCCTCTTCATCCCTCTAAGTCCTCTTCTTCCTCTTCCTCCCCTCCCTCCTCTCCCCACGGTTCCAAAGCTCATGGCAGCAGCTCATGTGGCCATAGCTCACCCCATCCCACCCCCCCCCACCCCCTCCCCAAATCCTGGACCTTCCCCCCCCAACCCCATTTCCCTCCCCTGAGCCGGGGGGGGGGTCCCACACACAGCATCTCCCCAGCACCCTGCACACGGGGGTCCCCGGGGCTGTAACCCCAGGTTTGGGTGGGGGGGGTTGTATCCCATGTGTGGGGTTCGGGGGGGGGGGGGGCCCTGCCCATGCAGGTGGCCCCCCCAAGCCCCCCCCATCCCCACAGTCATGCTGACTGGTGGGATCGTGGCCGTGGCAGGGCAGTTCAAGGGCTGGTACTTCGCAGCCTACGCCATGTATCCTTGTGGAGAGGATGCCCAGGATGGGGCTGCAAGGAACCCCTGCCCCTGGGAGGGGGTTTGGGGGGGGGAGGAGAGGTATCACCCCCCTCCCTACTCTATGCCCAGGGTGTCCTTAGGGACTAATCCTACTCCAAGCACCCCCTTTCCTTGACACCCCCCCTCCCAGCGCTGCAGGGGTCTTGGTCTGCCTGCTGGAGTACCCCAGGAGCAAGAGGAAGAAGGGCTCCACCATGGAGAGGTGGTAAGTGGTGCCCCCCCACTTCCAACCCCCCCCCCTAGATTGGGGGTACTGGGACTGCACACAACCCCCCCCCCCCCATCCCCCCCATCCCCAACACAGCCACTTGGGAGCAGGGCTGGATCCCATGGGTGGCATCATCCCTGGGGTGCCCCATGCAGGGACAGCGTGGGGAAGGGGAGGTGGGTGCCTGCCTTTGATGGGGGGGGGGATGCAGAACACCCCTCCTAACCCCCCCAGCCTTGCTCTGCAGTGGCCAGAAGTACCTGACAGCCGTGGTGAAGGTGTTTGGGCCCCTCACC
>CM036918.1:1907994-1967895 GCA_020800305.1 Porphyrio hochstetteri
CCTTCCCCTTTGCCTCCCACTCGCCTTCAGTTGTGTTTATCAGCTCCCTGACTCCTGCCTCAATAATCTCCCTCTGCCTGGAGCTGCTCTGCAAACCTCAGGGTTTATTATCAGGGTGAACAGGGCCCCAGCAAGGAGGGGACAGCTCGATCCGGATGGATCTGCCCCCCCACACACACACCCCCATCACCACCTCTCCCACCCACCCATCACCCCCCCCCTCTCCCCTCCACCCTGCTATGTGTGGGTGGGAAAAATTATCCCAGCTATTTCTCTGTATCACCAGGAGCTCAGGGGCTGAGCAGCAGCTCAGTGCCTTTGTGGTGGGGGTGTGGGGAGAAGTTGGGGGGGTCAGGGCTGTAGTGTGTGTGTCCCCACCATGATCTGGGGGAGTTCTGACCCCCTCCTGCCCTCCCTGTTTCGTGCCTGGCTTCTCTCTGGCAAAGCCACCTGTGGGATGTTTGGTATCTGGTGGCACCTACCCTGGGTTGGGGACGTGGAAGGGACCATCCTGCCCTCAGCTCTGGTCACTGTCTGGGGAGGCTGAGGGGTGTGTAGGACAATGTGGGGGGCACTGATGGGGTGAAGGGATGCCCAGTGTGGTTTTGGGGGTGGTGGGATGTGCTCTGAGTGGTTTGGGGACACTGGGATGCTGGGGGGTGGTGGGATGTGCAGACTGGTTTGGGGACACTGCTGGCTTGGGGGGGGATGTTGGGATGTGCAGACAGTGTCCCCCTGTCCCCATCCCTGTGTCCATCCCATCCCTGTCCCCATCCTCCCCTCTGCTTTCCCCTGGAGAAGGGAAGATCAGCTGCCGTGCCCGGAGGGAGAGCTGAGGGCAATGCTGCCTGGCTCGGGTGACTGACAGCTGTCAATCACCGCCGCCTTGCCCCTCAGCTCTGGGCTGTGTCTCCAGATCGGTGAGTTTTGGGCTTGGTGGGAAGCTGAGCTCCTTCCCAGCCCCCCCCTAGTCTGGGTGGCACCCCCCTCAAGGGTCCTTCCCCCCCTCCCCAGATCGCAGACAGCGATCCCCACGTGTGGTCCCCTCCCCTTTTCCAGAGGGGATATCCCCCCTCTGCATCAGCTCCAGGGGCCCCTTCCCTCCCCTTCCTCCCCCTCCTCTGGCTTCCTGCTCCCCCAGTTCACCCCTACCTGCTGCCTGGCACCAGGCTGGGCAGAGCCAGGGGGTCCCAGCAGCCCCATGAGTGAGGACAGGGGGGCTGGTTACCCCTGGCAGCCCCATGGGAGGGGGGGAAGTTTCCTCCTTCCCACCCTCCCTTGAGGTCTGGGGTTATTCCCAGGGGTTATTCCTGCCCTGGGCACAGCTCCAATGTATTTCCCAGGATGGAGACCCCCCCCAGGACAGGGACCCCCCCAGGACAGGGACCCCCCCAGGACAGGGACCCCCTCAGGACAGGGACCCCTCGGCGCCACATCCCAGCAGGATGCAGTGAACATCCCGGGGAGGTTTATTGGGCCACATCCTGCTGGGACACAGCACCCCAGCTCCCCTGGGGCGTGCAGGGCAGGGCCATACCCAGGTGACATGTGGCACAGCTGGTACCTTCCCCACTGCCACCTGCCAGCCAGGCAGCACAGCTGGTGAGCGGGGTGGGGGTGCCTGGCCCTTCTTGGGGTGCAGCACCTCCTGGGTGCCATCAGCCTGGTCCCCTCCCTGACCCCCCCCCGAGGTGCTGGGAGGTGCCTGCTCTGCTCTCTGGGGAGGTCACAGCTCCTCCATTACCAGGGGCAGGGTTCAGCCTGATAAAGATTTGCTTTTGTACTCTGTCAGGGAAAAAAAACCACCCCAATCAATGAATTGCCAGCGATGGGTGGGAGTGATAAAGGCTGGAATCTCCTCTCCATTCCCACCCCCTGCACCTCCCTCAGCACCCCCTCAGCACCCCTCCCTCAGCACCCCTCCCTCAGCTCCCCCTGCACCCCTCCCTCAGCACCCCCTCAGCTCCCCCTGCACCCCTCCCTCAGCTCCCCCTGCACCCCTCCCTCAGCTCCCCCTGCACCCCTCCCTCAGCACCCCCTCAGCTCCCCCTGCACCCCTCCCTCAGCTCCCCCTGCACCCCTCCCTTAGCTCCCCCTGCACCCCCCTCAGCTCCCCCTGCACCCCTCCCTCAACCCCTCCCTCAGCTCCCCCTGCACCTCCCTCAGCACCCCCTGAGCTCCCCCTGCACCTCCCTCAGCACCCCCTCAGCACCCCCTGCACCTCCCCCTGCACCCCTCCCTCAGCTCCCCCTGCACCCCTCCCTCAGCTCCCCCTGCACCCCTCCCACAGCACCCCCTGCACCTCCCCCTGCACCCCTTCCTCAGCTCCCCCTGCACCCCTCCCACAGCACCCCCTGCACCTCCCCCTGCACCCCTCCCTCAGCTCCCCCTGCACCTCCCTCAGCACCTCCCTCAGCACCCCCTGAGCTCCCCCTGCACCTCCCTCAGCACCCCCTCAGCACCCCCTGCACCTCCCCCTGCACCCCTCCCTCAGCTCCCCCTGCACCTCCCTCAACACCCCCTGAGCTCCCCCTGCACCTCCCCCTGCACCCCTCCCTCAGCACCCCCTCAGCTCCCCCTGCACCCCTCCCCCTGCACCCGTCCCTCAGCACCCCCTGCACCCGTCCCTCAGCACCCCCTGCACCTCCCTCAGCACCCCCTGCACCCCAAAGCTGGGCAAGGGGGCAAAACCAACAGGTCTCCCACAAGCATCTCCCCCCTAGCCCACCTCCTCAGTCCACAGCAGCTCAGCCTGAGCAACCCCAGGCTGAGCCCAAGCAGGCTGAGCCCAGCAAGGCTGGAATTGAAACCCTCCTTCAGTCCTTTGTCGTCCCCAAGGCTGCCCTGATTACTCGAGCACCCGGGATGGCAAAGCTGGGATAATCTCCTTAGCCCCTTTGGAGAGATTTCCCTTTGTGAGTGGAGGTGAAGAGTGGAGATGCTGCGTGTTCACAGCTTAAGACTCTTCCCAATCGGCTCCCTCCATCTTATCGCAGCGGTGCCATCGCAGCCCAGCGCTCCCTGAGCTGGCAGGATTCATTCCTGCCGCTCTGCGCGCTCGCTGCTTCTAAAAACAGCAGCTGGGGCACGTGGAGGGGCCAGCCTGGGGGTGCTGGGGGGAGTTGGGGCTTCTCCAGGTCCACTTTCCCCAGCCAGGAGTAAGGGAAACTCCAGGAGCTCAGGTACTGATGGATGGAGGGATGGAGGGATGGATGGATGGATGAGGATGCTGGGGGGAGTTGGGGCTTCTCCAGGTCCACTTTCCCCAGCCAGGAGTAGGGGAAACTCCAGGAGCTCAGGTACTGATGGAGGGATGGATGGAGGGATGGATGGATGGATGGGGATGCTGGGGGGTGCTGGGGCTTCTCCAGCTCTACTTTCTCCAGCCAGGAGTAGGGGAACTCCAGGAGGTCAGGCACGGATGGAGGGATGGATGGATGGATGGGGGTGCTGGGGGGAGTTGGGGCTTCACCACCTCTGCTTTCCCCAGCCAGGAGCAGGGGAACTCTGGGAGGTCAGGTACTGATGGATGGATGGATGGATGGATGGATGGATGGATGGATGGGGATGCTGGGGGGAGTTGGGGCTTCTCCAGCTCTGCTTTCCCCAGCCAGGAGTAGGGGAACTCCAGGAGGTCAGGGATGGATGGATGGATGGATGGATGGAGTGGCACACAGCGGGGCCAGACTGGGTCTGCTGGGGGGAGTTGGGGCTTCTCCAGGTCCGCTTTCCCCAGCCAGGAGTAGGAGAACTCCAGGAGGTTGGGTACTGATGGATGGATCCACTCTCTCCTCCGTGGGACATCCCTGTGGGGACATCCCACACATGCTGGGACAGCAGCAGGGACCACCACTTCACAGACTCACAGAATCAGAGGGGTTGGAAGGCACCTCAAGAGCTCATTGGGTCCAACCCCCTGTTCAAGCAGGTTCCCTAGGACATACCACACTTCATCCCTGTTGCCCCAGGTTCTCCATCACCAGGGCTCACACAGGGGTTGTACCCAGCATCGTGCCCCCCCTCCCCACCCCAGGGCTGGCATCCCTGTGGTATTAATAGGAGCAGCAGATGCTGTGGCTGATGCTGGGCTGTGATCCCCTGACACCCAGGGCTGTATTTAGCCAGATAGTGTCCAGGCAGCTGCAAACACCCCAGGGCCTCCGAGCCCACATCCCCACCCAGGGGCAGAGCTGGTTCCTCTGGGATTGGGTAAAGTTGTCTGGATGTGGCTGGGATGAGGGGATGCTGGATGAGAGGAAGGGTGGGTTTCCCTGGAGCACCTGCTCCAGGGTGCGTGGCTGCAGCTCCAGGGTGTGTGGATGGGGCTCGAAGGTTTGTGGAGGCAACTCCAGGGTGCATGGAGGCAGCCCCAGGGTGCGTGGGGGCAGCTCCAGGGTGCATGGATGGGGCTCCAAAGTGCATGGCTGCAGCTCCAGGGTGCGTGGCTGCAGCTCCAGGGTGCATGGAGGCAGCTCCAAAGTGCATGGATGGGGCTGCAGGGTGCATGGAGGCAGCTCCAGCTGCATGGATGTAGCTCCAAGGTGCATGGATGTAGCTCCAAGGTGCATGGGGGCAGCTTCAGGGTGTGTGGATGGGGCTCGAAGGTTTGTGGAGGCAACTCCAGGGTGCATGGAGGCAGCCCCAGGGTGCATGGATGTAGCTCCAAGGTGCATGGAGGCAGCTCCAGGGTGCGTGGCTGCGGCTCCAGGGTGCATGGATGGGGCTCCAGGGTGCATGGAGGCAGCTCCAGGGTGCATGGAGGCAGCTCCAGGGTGCATGGCTGCAGCTCCAGGGTGCATGGAGGCAGCTCCAAGGTGCATGGCTGCAGCTCCAGGGTGCATGGATGGGGCTGCAGGGTGCATGGAGGCAGCTCCAGGGTGCGTGGCTGGGGCTCCAGGGTGCGTGGCTGCAGCTCCAGGGTGCGTGGAGGCAGGTCCAGGGTGCGTGGAGGCAGGTCCAGGGTGCGTGGATGCAGGTCCAGGGTGCGTGGCTGGAGCTCCAAGGTGCATGGATGGGGCTCCAGGGTGCATGGAGGCAGCTCCGGGGTGCGTGGAGGCAGCTCCGGGGTGCGTGGCTGCAGCTCCAGCTGCATTGATGCAGCTCCAGGGTGCATGGATGTAGCTCCAGGGTGCGTGGCTGCAGCTCCAAGGTGTATGGATGGGGCTCCAGGGTGCGTGGCTGCAGCTCCAAGGTGTATGGATGGGGCTCCAGGGTGCGTGGCTGCAGCCACACCTCTGGAGCATCCCGGAGCAAGCGCATGCTCGGTGCAGCTCCTGGCTGTGCATCCTCCCTGCTGGAGGAAGACGCAGCTGTGTCTCATGGTGATGCCTCACCAGCACCATGCAACCCCCTGGGGGCTTCATCCCTGCCCATGTACCCCCACCCCAAGGCCCACAGGGCCTCGGGTGCCCGTCTCAGGCACCGACCGCCCCGTGCGTGGCCGCGGTGTGATGACAGGATTAATCTTTGCTCTCCAGCCCAGCTCAGCCTATTTCTTTGAAATCTCTCGATGGGGTGATAAGCTGAGGTGCAGCACGGGGTGAGCAGGCACTGGCAGGGAGCAGGGGGGCAGGGAGAGCCACCCCAACATCCCACATCCCAGAGCAGGGGGGCTGTGCCGTGCCAAGCAGGTGCACCGCAGCTCTCTGAGGGCTTCCTTTCCCCCCTCCTCCCTCCTTCTGTCCTTCCTTCCTGCTGTCCTTCCTTTCTGCTGCTTTGCTTTTCGGCCCAAAGCAAACAGGCAGGTCCCTGCCCAATTTGGTTAATGATCTGGGAGATAAAGCCTCCTGAGATAAGGGCAGGGGCGCACCGCCTGGCTGGGGACCGATGGCCAGAGGAGATACCCGGGGTGGTGTTCACCTGCCCTGGGTTGGGGTTGGGGGGGGGGCAATCCCACGGGGAGGGGGTCTGCACCCATGGACTTTGCTCCTGGCTGCTCACTGAGGAGGTTGCTGGGGGTCACCCAGTGCACCCCACGAGGTGCCACCAGCTCTTCCCAACAAGTTACTCTCCATAACTCTTCCCCAGGGTGATGTGGCCAAATCTGCCCCCCCCCTGGGGATGGGGATTTGCTCACTCACTTTGCTCCCAAGTGTGGGGAGGGATGTGAGCACTCAGCAACCCCCCTGGGACACCCCATTGTGGCTCAGCATCATCCCCACTCCCCATACCAAGGGATGCCACACACTCAGCTTGGAAATCACCCCTTTCCTCCTCTTTCCAGGCACCACAGGGGCTCCAGCAGCATCCCCAGCTCAGCCCAGCACCACAGCAAGGACAGGGGGGGTCCCTCCCACCTCATTTTCAGGGTGCCAGGGGACGATTGGGCCATGGGCTGCTGCTGGGGCCACCGGGTGCTGGTGGGAAGTGGGGCCAGCTCCAGCACCACTATTTTTGTCCCCCCTGTCTGGAACGGTTTTCTCTTTATCAGCCCCAGCGTGTTTTCTCTGCTGGGGATTGATACACAGAAGATGAAGTGCTCTGACATGGGAAGTGTCAGGAGAATGCTCTTATCTTGGAGACATGGTCTCCTGACCCCAACGCTGCTGATTACCACTGAGACAGGGGGAGGGGGGGGGCCAAAAAAAAAAAGGGGGGGACACAAAAAGAAGAAGGGGGAGGGTGAAGGGGGAGAGGTGGTGGATGGGGTTCTGTTCCCCCTAAGCAGCTGGGGTGGCCAAGGCAGAGGGGAGACACCAGCGTTGGAGGGAGTTTGGGGGGTTTGGTGTCCCCCTGCTTTGGGGTTGGTGTGGGGACTGGTGGTTTGGGGGTGCTGGGGCTGTGAGGGAGGGATCCTGGGAGCGTGATGGGGGTCTGGGGGTTGGAAGTGCAGAGGGATGTGTGGTGTGTAAGGATGCAGCCTCAGGGCAGCCAGACCCTGTGTGGTGGTGCTGGATGCTCCCCCACCCACCCAAAAAACACCCCACACACACTTTGCTGGGGGTGAAATCCCAGCTGGAAAGGGAGCTGGTGTCCCCACATCTGGGGTGGCTCTCTGAGGGTGCTGAGGGCTCCTTGGAGAGGGCAGGTGGCACTGCCAGCAGCACCCCAGCTGGGCAGAGGAGCTGTGGGCAGGGGACATTGCTCACTGTTGGAGGCTGCACTGTGGGGATGGAGGGATGGATGGATGGAGGGAGGGATGGATGGATGGTAGCACATGATAAGCACAGCCTATCCCCAGCCCAGGGACCCCCAAAGATCTCAGGGACCTTGGACACCCCTACAGACCTTTTCTCCATCCCACATCCTGGTGAGGTTTTGGTGATGGGCACCAGCTGCTCCCCTGGGACATGCTCAGAGCCACATCCCTGGCAGCACAGGGCTTCCTGGCTGGACAGCAGGCACCCCTGGGTGACAGCAGCACCACCCCACGCTCCCCACCCAGCACTTCCAGTTGCTCACCTCAGCTCACCCCGGCGCTGAGAGGCTCCAGATGTCAGCCCAGCTAATAAACACATCAGATCTCAATCTCCACAGCCCTGGGATTGCTTTATCCTCCCCCTGCTTCCAGCTCAGAAAGCAATTTTACCTTCCAAGCAGCTCAGTTTCTTCCCTGCCCACAGGACCCTGGGCACCAGCCACCTCTGCCAGGATGGGACTCTGCATGTAGGGCTTTAGGGGGGCTCTTTCTGCTGGCTGTGTCCTGAGGAGACACCCCCACTGCTGTCCCTGAGCACCCCAGGGTGCTGGGAGCCCTGTGGGACACCCTGAGCACCCTGCCCCACTGCTGACTCAGAGTTCAGCTCCTTAGGGAGCATCTTGGGTTTTTGGGGTGCAGTCCTGGGGGCTCCTTCCCTCTGCATGGTGAGGGGCAGCCTGGTGTGCATCCATCTGTGTATTGGTTACCTGCCATCTTATCTGTGCTCTGAGAGACAAAGGCACAGTTAGAACATTTCAGAGCAGCCTTCATAGCATATTAACATGTTATCTCACCCATTAAACCAGGGGCTTATCAGATAATCAAAGCCATTACAGCCCTGAAGCTGCTCTGACTTGGGGTGTGGGGATGGGAAATGCTCCTGCTGCTCCCTCACCATGCTGTGCCCGGACCCCCCTGCTGAGCACCCAGCTCCCACCCACCTCAGACACCATCCCAGGGCACCCACCAGCAGCTCTCAGCTCTGAGTGGGTGCCCATGTCCCTGGGGGTCACCATGGGCCAGAGGTCTGGTTGGGGCACATCATGGTGATGCTGTGCTTTGTGTCCCCCCACAGATCCATCCCAGGGCACCCACCACCAGCTCTCAGCTCTGACTGGGTGCCCACATCCCCAGGGGGCCCACTGGGGCATTTCATGGTGATGCTGTGCTTTGTGTCTCCCCACACATCCACCCCAGGGCACCCAACAGCAGCTCTCAGCTCCAAGTGGGTGTCCACGTCCCTGGGGTCACTGTGGGTCAGGGGTCTGGTTGGGGCACATCATGGTGATGCTGTGCTCTGTGTCTCCCAACAGATCCATCCCAGGGCACCCAACAGCAGCTCTCAGCTCTGAGTGGGTGACCACATCCCTGGGGTCACTGTGGGTCAGGGGTCCCATTGGGGCACTGTGCTTTGTGTCTCCCCACAGATCCATCGCAGGGCACCCACCAGTGGTGGCTCTGAGTGGGTGCCCATGTCCCCAGGGTCCCCACAGGCCAGGGGTCCCATTGGGGCACATCATGGGCTTGTTCAGCCTGGAGAAGAGAAGAGAAGGCTGTGGGGGGACCTCACTGCAGCCTTCCAGTCGCTGAAGGGAGCAGAGGAACAGGAGGGGAATCAGCTTGTTCAAGGGCAGAGACTGGCAGGACAAGGGGGCTGGAGTGAAGCTGGAGGAGGGAAGGGGGAGAGGAGAGATTGGGGGGAAGTTCTTTGCAGAGAGAGTGGTGAGGGGCTGGAAGGGGCTGCCCAGAGAGGGGGTGGGTGCCCCATCCCTGGGGGTGTCCAAGGCCAGGCTGGATGGGGCCCTGGGCAACCTTGTGTAGCTCCAGGCCTGGAGGTTGGTGGCCCTGCCTGTGGCAGGGGGTTGGAGCTCTGTGCTCCTTGGGGTCCCTTCCAACCCAGACCAGTCTGGGATTCTGTGATTCTATGGTGATGCTGTGCTTTGTGTCTCCCCACAGATCCACCCCAGGGCACCCACCAGCAGCGCTCAGCCCCAAGTGGGTGCCCATGTCCCTGGGGTCTCCACAGGCCAGGGGTCCCGCTGAGGCACGTCACAGTGACACTGTGCCTTGTGTCTCCCCACAGATGAGCTGGATCTGGCTGTGCAGGAAGGGGAGAGGCGGGTGCAAACCCGCAGGAGCCTCCCTGAAGGTTTCTCCTGGGGACCCTTCCAGGGCAGCATCCACAGCGAGCCGGCATCGCCGCGGCACGGCGAGAAGGTAAGGAGACCACCACGGGGTGCTGGCCACCCTGGAAGGGAGAGTCCCAAGGAGGGGAGTTATTGGAGTCCCTTGGGGAAGGATTTCCCCTCCTGGAGCTTCCAGCCCCTGGGAATCACCCAGTTTGGGTGCCCAGGAGGTGTCCCTGCTGTATGCTGCCCACTGCATCCCTGTGGGCGATGGGATGGGATGGGGTGGGACACTGGCTGTCCCCTCCTGTCCCCTCCTGCACATGGCCACAGAGCTGACAGCGGCACCCGTGTCCTCACAGGGGAGATGACACCTGGGTTCCCCACCCCAGATTTGCTCCCCAGTTGCACCCAGGATGTGCCAGGACCCTGCAGCCCCCAGTGCAGGGCTGGGACAGGCAGCAGCAGCACAACGGGGGCTGGGGGCTGTGTCAGTGGCAGGAGCAGGGTGAGCATCCCTGGCTGTGTGCTTGGTGGGGTGCACACAGGGGGTGTTCCAAGAGCTGCATCCTCACCCCACCACCACCACCACCTCCTTCCCCCTGCACCCCCCCCAAATCACACACAGGCAGCTGCAGCCCAGGGGTGAGAGCCTGCAGAATCTCACCCATCCTCCTCCTCCTCCTCATCTCTCCCTTGCTCTACTTTTTCCCCCCCTCCTCCTCTTTTTTTTTCAGCTCAGGCCCGTTTATCTTTGCTGAATTAAATCCTTGATTAACCCTTATCTGCCCAGTTGGGCTCCCCTATCTCCCAGTTGGCGCCGTGTGTCCAGACACCCACTACAGGATGATTGATTTCTTAAAGATATGCTGGGGCTCTTTTTTTTTTTTTTCCTCCCCCTGATACTTCATTTATTGTCTAAATATTTCTGCTCCCATTTCAGCAGCTCCCTTATCGAGCCCCTGGCTGATGATTCCCAGCCCTGCTGCCTCTCCCTCCCTATCTCTGCTCTGGGGAAGCGAGGAAGGAATCGCAGCCCCATCCCTGATATGGGGCTGTCACCCTCAGGTCCCTTCATCTCTGGTGCTGGCAGCAAGAAAGGGGGTACAAGGAAGGGGGGGTGTCCCCTCAAAGCCTGCCCAGCTCTGCTCTTCGTCTCTGTGCAGGAGATTGTCCCATCCTGGGGTTTTAGTGGGAAGTGGGGACACTGGGTGGCTTTAATGCCTCTGTGCCCATCGCTGCACTGAGGAAGAGGAGGAGGAGGAGGAGGAAGATGCCTGCTCCACTCGCCCCCAAGGTGGTCCCATGGGGGTCCCCAATACCAGCCTTGCTTGGGGATTGGGGAGGGCAAACCCCCCACCAGCATCCCCAGCCCAGGGATCCCAAATACCAGCCTTGCTTGGGGACTGGGGGGGGCAAACCCACCAGCATCACTAGTCAAGGGGTCCCCAAAACCAGCCTTGCTCAGGGATTGGGGAGGGCAAATGCCCCACCAGCATCCCCAGCCCAGGGGTCCCCAAAACCAGCCTTGCTCAGGGATTGTGGGGGTTAAACCCCCCACCAGCATCCCCAGCCCAGGGATTCCCAAAACCAGCCTTGCTCAGGGATTGGGGAGGGCAAACCCACCAGCATCCCCAGCCCAGGGATCCCCAAAACCAGCCTTGCTCAAGGATTGTGGGGGTTAAACCCCCCACCAGCATCCCCAGCCCAGGGGGTCCTCAAAACCAGCCTTGCTCAAGGACTGGGGAGGGCAAACCCACCAGCATCCCCAGCCCAGGGGTCCCCAAAACCAGCGTTGCTCAGGGATGGGGGGATCAAACTGCCCCCCAGCATCCCCAGCCCAGGGATGCCAGGGAACCGTGGAGCCCCATGTGCCAGTTCAGCTCAACTCTGTCCCCCCCTCAACTCCATCCTTGTCCCACATCCTCCCCAGCCCTGGGGTGATGCCCAGGGTGGGGTGTGGGGGCAGTGAGGGTGCGGGGCCGCCCCGGTAGCACCATCCCAGCGGATGTGGAGCTGATTGGGTTTCTGATGGTTATCAGCCCGGTGCAGAGCGCACACACTGACCTCTTTGTTCCAGGGAGAACAAGGAAGGGCTCAACACAGCAACTGGGGCCACTGAGGGGAGCTGCGATGGGCGCCTTAGGGTGCTGGGAGCACCCTGGGGTGCCGCAGGGTGCCTAGACATTGTGGGAGCCTCCCTTCTTTTTTAGGGAGGGGAACCCTCAAGTTGTGTCCCCCCCTAAATCCATGGAGCAAAGCTGCAGGAGCTCTGCAGACACCCTCATCTCCCACCCTGGGGCCACCACAGTCCCCAAACCATGTGCCACCCATCCCCACATCCCATGATGGGCTGGAGGAGGGGAGGGGGGGATGTCCCCTTCCCAACCCCTCTCCCCAGGGGCAGGCAGGGGGGGGTCCCTGCAGCGGTGTGAGGGCTGTGTGTGTGCAGCCCCGGGCTGTGCACACGCGTGTGCGAGCACACACGTGGGGTTTATCACGCTGCCAGCAGCGATGAGGCCCCAGGGGGCTGCGACTGTCAGGCTGAGTCGGAGGGTTTAGAAATATTGGGAGGAATAATTAGATTTCATATCGTTGGGGCAGCAGCCAGCAGGATCAGGCAGATTAATTCCCCCCCCCAACCCTTCCTGCTCATTAATATTCATGAGATAGGCAGGGGCTGAGCAGGGAGCATCATGACCCACTGCTGCCAGCCCCCCCACCCCGACCCTGGTGTGTTTTGGGGAGTGGTGCTGATCCCCCACCCATCTCTGTGCCCTTGGCAGAGCCCACCCGTGACGCTGGTGCTGGGGGATGAGAGGTGCTGGTTGTCCCAGCTGCCGCTCGTGCCCGGAGAGCCCGATGCCAACGCTGTGATCTACAGGAAGGGTCAGTACTGGGGTGTCACACTGTCCCCACACCCAGGATGGGGGGGGGTCTGGGGTGAGGGGAGGGATGTTGGGATCCCGTGGAGGGATGGGTCCCAGCACACTGCTGGTGCCTGAGCACCCACAGCCCCCCCCATGTCTGCTGGCGCAGCATCTGCTCCTCTGTGATGCACCGCTGGCCATGCCTGGGTCCAGCCCCTGTGCTGGCACCCCACCGCTGTCCAGGGGGCACGAGGGTCCCAGCACACAAACATGGGTGCAAGCAGCAGTGTGAGCATCACTGTGCACGCTTCAGTGCAGGACCCTGTGCCAGCGCTGCTGCAGGCAGGCGTGCAAGAGCCTTGCACAGACCCTGACACGAGCATCACAGGATGCTGACCCCTATGGCAGCACCAGCGTGACACTGCAGGGGTGCAGGCGGCTGTGCACGAGTGTTGGTGCAGGCGTGCAAGGCGTGGCACAAACCCTGGTGCGAGCACAGGGCTCTGTGAGACAGTGTGAGTGCTGGCACGGGTGTCAGTGCGGGTGTTGGTGTGGATTTCAGTGTGGGTGTTGGTGCAGGTATCGGTGCTGGTGTCGGTGCGGGTGTCAGTGCAGGTTTTGGTGCGGGTGTCAGTGCTGCTGTTTATGTGGATGTCAGTGCAGGTGTCAGTGTGGGTGTTGGTGTGGGTGTTGATGCCAGTGCTGGTGTTGGTGTTGGTGCTGGTGCTGGTGTCAGTGCAGGTGTCGGTGTGGGTGTTGGTGTGGGTGTTGATGCCAGTGCTGGTGTTGGTGTTGGTGCTGGTGTCAGTGCAGGTGTCGGTGTGGGTGTTGGTGTGGGTGTTGATGCTAGTGCTGGTGTTGGTGCTGGTGTTGGTGCTGGTGTCAGTGCAGGTGTCAGTGTGGGTATCAGTTCAGGTGTCAGTGTGGTTGTTGGTGCCAGTGCTGGTTTGGGTACCAGTGCCAGTGTCAGTACCGGTATCAGTGTGGGTGTCAGTGTGGGGGTGTCGGTGTGTGTGTCAGTACTGGTATCAGTGCGGGTGTCGGTGTGGGTATCAGTTCAGGTGTCAGTGTGGTTGTTGGTGCCGGTGTCAGTTCGGGTACCAGTGCTGGTGTCAGTACCAGTGTCAGTGTGAGGGTGTCAGTGGGGGTGTCAGTGCTGGTATCAGTGGGGGTGTTGGTGTGGGTGTCAGTGCTGGTATCAGTGCTGGTATCAGTGTGGGTGTTGATGTGGGGTGTCAGTGCTGGTGTCAGTGTGTGTGTCAGTACCGGTATCAGTGCCGGTGTCAGCGTGGGTGTTGATGTGGGGTGTCGGTGCTGGTGTCAGTGTGTGTGTCAGTACCGGTATCAGTGGGGGTGTTGGTGCTGGTGTCAGTGTGTGTGTCAGTACCGGTATCAGTGGGGGTGTCAGTGTGGGTGTCAGTGCCGGTGTCAGTACTGGTATCAGTGGGGGGGTCGGTGCTGGTGTCCATGTGTGTGTCAGTACCGGTATCAGTGCCAGTGTCAGTGGGGGGGTGTTGGTGCTGGTGTCAGTGTGTGTGTCAGTGCCGGTATCAGTGTGGGTGTCAGTGTGGGGGTGTCAGTACCGGTATCAATGTGGGTGTTGATGTGGGGTGTTGGTGCTGGTGTCAGTGTGTGTGTCAGTGCCGGTGTCAGTGTGGGGGTGTCGGTGCTGGTGTCAGTGCCGGTGTCAGTACCGGTATCAGTGCGGGTGTCAGTACCGGTATCAGTGCGGGTGTCAGTGCTGGTGTCAGTGCCGGTGTCAGTACCGGTATCAGTGCAGGTGTCAGTACCGGTATCAGTGCGGGTGTCAGTGCTGGTGTCAGTGCGGGTGTCAGTACCGGTATCAGTGCCGGTGTCAGCGTGGGGGTGTCGGTGCTGGTGTCAGTGCAGGTGTCAGTACCGGTATCAGTGCGGGTGTCAGCACAAGCATTTGTGCCCAGCTCAGCCCCAGCATCGCCGCACACGTGGGTGCTGCACTCGGTGCTCACACGGGTGCCGGTACCGGTGCGGTTCCGGGAGCCGGGCTGCGATGCTGGCAGCGCACAGGGTGTCAGCACCGGGCGCGGGCAGACACCGCCATCTCCAGGCCGGCTGGGGCTCAGCCACGGCCCGGGGGGGGTGTAGCAGGGGCGGGGTGGGGGGGATGCAGGACCTCCACGATGCCCAGAGCCACGCAGAGCAGTGGGGCTCCGGGGGGGCTCCATACTGACCATGCTCCCCCTCCCCTTCCCCGCCGCCCCCTCCCCAGATGAAGCCCTGTGGTGCCGGACGACGCGCGCCCTGCGAGAGGCCGAGGCCGTGTGTGCCTTCGTGGTGGCGGAGCCGCCCGCCATCCCCAGCCACCCCCCGGTGAAGGCAGAGCCCGGCGACTCGCCCTACCCAGCCACGCTGCACTCTGACATCCAGCTGCTGCCGCAGCAAGCCGGCATGGCTGCCATCCTGGCCACTGCTGTGGTCAACAGTGAGTCCCCATGATGGGTGGTGGGGTGATCATAGAGTCAGAGAATCCCAGACTGGGCTGGGTTGGGGGGACCCCAAGGGGCACAGAGCTCCAACCCCCTGCCACAGGCAGGGACACCAACCTCCAGGCCTGGAGCTACACAAGGTTGCCCAGGGCCCCAGCCAACCTGGCCTTGAATACCCCCAGGGATGGGGCACCCACCTCCTCTCTGGGCAGCCCCTTCCAGCCCCTCACCACTCTCTCTGCAAAGAACTTCCCCCCAGTCTCTCCTCTCCCCCTTGCCTCCTCCAGCTTCACTCCAGCCCCCTTGTCCTGCCAGTCTCTGCCCTTGAACAAGCTGATTCCCCTCCTGTTCCTCTGCTCCCTTCAGGGACTGGAAGGCTGCAGTGAGGTCCCCCCACAGCCTTCTCTTCTCTTCTCCAGGCTGACCCAGCCCAGCTCCCTCAGCCTCTCTCCCCAGGGGAGCTGCTCCAGCCCTCTGATCATCTCCGTGGCTCCTCTGACCCCTCTCCAACAGCCCCACATCTTTCTTGTGTTGGGCCCCAGCTCTGGACACAGGACTCCAGCTGGGGAGGGCAGAGCAGAGAGGGACAATCCCCTCCCTGTCCCTGCTGCCACCCCTCTGCTGATGGAGCCCAGGATCCCATTGGCCTTGCGAGTGATGCCCCCCAGTCCATCACACAGGCGCTGTAGCCGTGCCTTGTCCTTTCCCCTCCACAGAGGATGTCTTCCCGTGCAAGGACTGTGGGATCTGGTACCGGAGCGAGCGGAACCTTCAGGCCCACCTGATGTACTACTGTGCCAGCCGGCAGAGCACCGGCTCGCCCGCTCTGGAGGAGAAGCCCAAGGAGACCTACCCCAACGAGCGTGTCTGCCCCTTCCCACAGTGCAAGAAGAGCTGCCCCAGCGCCAGCTCCCTGGAGATCCACATGCGGAGCCACAGCGGTACGGCACGGCGCGGCACGGCACGGCACGCCTGAGGGATGCTGAGCCACCCGCATGGACCCCAGGAGCTGGTGGGATGGGGGGGCTGGGAGGCTGCAGCACTGGTTAGATGAGGTTCTCCACCCAGTTGGGTTACTGGTTTGGGGTGTAGGTCCTACTGGTGTAGGTCTTCCCCTGTCTCAGTGTTGTAAAGATGGAATGGGGGAGGTTTGGGGACATCCTCCTGGCCAGCGCCAGTGTCCCTGTGGTCCCTGTCTCCCTTCCCTCAGCATCCCCCTGTCCGTCTGTCCTGCAGGAGAGCGTCCGTTCGTCTGCCTGATCTGCCTGTCCGCCTTCACCACCAAAGCCAACTGTGAGCGTCACCTCAAGGTGCACACAGACACCCTGAATGGTAAGCAGGTGCTGCCTGGGGTCCACCATGGGGACAGCCCTATCCCCTCCCACGCAGCCCAGGGATGGGGACCCACTCCCCACACCTCTGCCCCCTGCCCCTCCGGCTGCCATCCTGCCCCGTTCAGCCCCACACCGCGCTCCCCACAGGTGTCTGCCACAGCTGTGGCTTCATCTCCACCACGAGGGACATCCTCTACAGCCACCTGGTCACCAACCATATGATCTGCCAGCCGGGCTCCAAGGGAGAGGTCTACTCGCCAGGGCCAGCCCTGCCCACCACCAAACCGCTCACCCCTGGTGGGTACCACAACCTGCAGCTGGGGGTGGGGGAATACAGGACCACCAGCATCCCACACAGAGCCTGGCATCATCGCTGGGGAACCAAACAGCTCCATGTGTGGGGAGGGAGATGGTGGGCACCGGGGTGAGCATGGTGGTGCTGTGGTAACACCGGTGCCTCTCTCCCCTTGGCAGGGCTGAGCCAGACAAACAACACATCCCTGCGGAAGTGCAGCCTTCCCACCTTCCTGCCCGAGGGGCTGCCGGCCCTGCCACAGCACGTGGTGCTGCAGGGCCCACCGCCCGCCCCACCACCCAGCTCCGACACCGCGCTCCCCCCGGCACAGCCCACATCACCCCCCGATACCAGGGCTGGCAAGGTCTCGCCACCAGCCCAGCCACAGAACGGGGAAGGTCCAGCATCCTCATCCATCTCCTCCTCTTCCTCCTCCTCTTCCTCCTGCGCCAGCGAAGCCATCCACATCAAGGAGGAGCCCGGCGGCAGCCCGGCGAGCGAGGCAGAGGTACCAAAAAGCGGTGGCTCTGGGGAGGGGGTCGGCAGCCCCGGTGCCTCCTCACGGACATCATCCCCCCGTAGCCTCCCATCGGCAAAGGTCAAGTCGGAGCTCGCCAGCCCCACGCCGGGCTCCAGCCCGGTGCCCAGCGAGCCAGGGATGGGCACAGCCGGCGGCACCGTCTTCCTACCCCAGTATGTGTTTGGGCACGAGGCTGCGGTGGTGCCACAGGCATCAGAGATCCTGGCGAAGATGTCAGAGCTGGTGCACAGCCGGCTGAAGCAGGGGCACGGTGGCACGGTGCCCCCCGCCATCTACGGCGGCGTGCCGGTGCCCAAGGGTGCCACGTGCTTCGAGTGCGAGATCACCTTCAACAACATCAACAACTACTACGTGCACAAGCGGCTCTACTGCTCCAGCCGGCACCTCGCTGAGGACAGCCCCCCCGGGGCACGCAAGCTCAAAGCCCCCCCTGGGCCACCCAAGGGTCCCTCCACCCCAGGGACGCTACTGTCCCCCCCGTCGGGTGATGGGCAGGTGACACCGGTGGGGGACGGGGATGCTGGTAGGGACACCACACCGCCAGCTCCCCCTCCAGAGTTGAAAGCAGAGGAGGGGGGAGGCAAAGCGGGGTCCCCTGAGGTGGAAGGGGGGGGGTCTGGGCGGTGCAGCGAGGACAGCCAGAGCCCCAGCAGCTCAGCAGGGGACGAGGGGGACGAGGACCCCAGCAAGACGCTGTGCGAGGCGTGCAACATCCGCTTCAGCCGCCACGAGACCTACGTGGTGCACAAGCGCTTCTACTGCGCCTCCCGCCACGACCCCCCGCTGCGCCGCCCCGCCGCCCCCAAAATCCCCTTCCCCCCCCAGCCCCTGCGCACCCGCAAACGCCGCAAGCTCTACGAGATCCACGGGGCCACCAACCGCCCTACCGACCCAGGTCCGGACCCTCCGCAGCCCACCGACCCACCGGGGACCCTCCCCTCGCCTCGCTCCAGCCCGGATGCTGATGGTCCCATCGACCTGAGCAAGAAGCCGCGGCGGCAAGGGGAGGCGGCCCCGGCGCCGCTGCTGCCCTTGGCCGATTACCACGAGTGCACCGCCTGCCGCATCAGCTTCCACAGCCTCGACAGCTACCTGGCCCACAAGAAGTACCAGTGCCCGGCCACCCCGCTGCAGCCCCGCACCCTTGAGCATCTCCAGAAGATGAAGGGGACCGTGCCCACCCCCCTCAAGGGTGAGGAGGAGTCGGAAGGTGTTCGGGTGAAGGCGGCTCCGGTGGGGAGTCCCAGTGGTCCCTACCCGGGTGCATCCGGGGCGGACTCGCTGCAGCGTCACCCTAAAGGTCCTCTGCCCCCTCCTGGGGTGAAGGGACCCCTCTCTGCTTGTCCCTACTGTCCCCTCAACGGGGCTGTGAAGGGCGACCTCCTCGAGCACTTCCGTAACGCCCACGGGCTCTTCATGGCCAAGCCGGCGGTGGCTGGGCAGGGGGTCCCCAACAGCCCGGCCCCCAGTGCCGGCAGGACGCCCGAGCCCCCGCTGCCCACGGCGTCACCCCCCCGCCCACCTGCCCCCCGCCTCAACAACAAGGAAAGTCGGGATGGCAGCGGCAGCCCCCGACCCCCCGCTTCACCCCGGCCCCCAGCATCACCCGGAGCCCCCGAGGGACTGCGGGAAGCCACCCACAAGCCCCCTACGCCCCCCACCTACACGGACAGGGGTGTGCAGACCCCCCCGGCCAAGGCTGTGGCTGGCCCCGTGCCCAACGGCAACCACAGGTACTGTCGCCTCTGCAACATCAAGTTCAGCAGCCTCTCCACCTTCATCGCCCACAAGAAGTATTACTGCTCCTCACACGCCGCTGAGCACGTCAAGTAAAGCCCCCCCACACCCCCCCACCATCACTGTTGAGGGGGTAGGGGGGGCTGCAGGGGCTGGGGGACTGATTGCTGGCACCACCCCCTTGCAGGGGTCAGGGTGATGGAGGACCCCCCCTCACCTCACCCAACCCCACCCCATCCTGGGGAGGCTCTGCTGGGGCAGTGTCAGCATCTGGAGGTCCCTCTGGTGTCCCCAAACTTTGCCTTGGGTTGGGGGGGTCCCCACACATCCCCACCCTGTGTTGGGGGGGGGAGCTCAGGATGCATGCAGTGCCTCTACCTCCAGCCCTGCCCTGGCTGGGGGGGCTCTGCCCCCTGGGTAGACACTACAGGGGTGGGGAAGGGGGGTACAGGCTTGGCTCCAGGCACCCTAAGAAGCGTGTGGGTGCCCCCCCCTGCTGCAGAGCAGCCCCCACAAGGAGAGGGTGGTGAAGGTGAGGAGGGAGCTGCCCTGGGAGCCCTGTGTATAAGTGTGTACAGAAATAAATCCGTCTAATGAAGCTGCACCGGCACCTGCGTGGGGGTGGGTGCTGCTGAGGGGGCTGTGTAGCCCCCAGCACCCCCTGGGGCTGAGGGTGACGGGCTGGGGACATGGTCTATGTATAAACATGGGGGGTCCAGGGCACCCTGCAGCAGAGCCTGGTGTCCCCGTGCCATCCCTGCACCCCTTGGTGACTGTGAGGCACCAGGCTAGCCCCAGCAGGTGCTGGGCTGCAGGGTGGTTAATTGGTTAATTAGCTAATTAGCAGACTAATGAAGGCCCCTGTGCTGCACTGAGCTGGGTGGGGGGTTTTGCTCCATCAGCAGCCCTGGTCCTGGAGCCTCAGCCCCTGCAGTGGGGTCCCCAGGTAAGCACAGCTCGGGTCCCACAGCGCACACGGGGTGGTGGGCTCCCTCAGGACCCCCAGGGCACAGCACATCCCCCCCCTCCCCATATAGCACAGGGGCAGCAGGTCGTTCCCAACCATCCCAGCTTGCCCACCCTGGCTGGGCAAGCCAGGCCCCCCCTGTCCCAGCTGCCAGGCCAGTATACCCAGTGTCACCCCAGTCTCTGGGCTGGTTCCCAGTCTGGTGTCCTGGAGTGCAGTCCCCATGGGGCAGGTCCTGCCCCTGGAGCAAGATTGGGGCTGGGGACTGAAACACCCCTCCAGCTCCGTGCCAGAGGGGTGGGGGCCAGACCCTCCCTGCCAGCTCAGGCCCTGGGGTGAGGGGGAGGAGGAGGATGATGAAGGCAGCAGCTCCCTGGGGAAGCCCTTGCAACAGGTCCCCCCCCACCCCTCCTTGCACGCTGTTGCACCACCACCCAGTACAGCCCCAGGGAGCCAAGTAGGGCGAACGGCTGAGCCCCCCAGCCCCCCCCCAGCAGCAAGGAGAGGAGCCCCAGCTCTGGTCACAGGAGCTTTACTTTAATAAATATATTTACAGAGGGGTAGATATTACAGAGGGACATCCCCCCAACCCCAAGTATTGACCTAGTGGGGTGCTGGGACCCCCATGGATGGGGAGGGGGGGGGGGTGTTAGACAGAGGAAAGGGCCCAGCAGGGCAGCCCAACCCTCACTGCAGCGTCTTCCTGCGGGATATGGGGGGGAGGCTGCAGGGCAGGATGCTCTGCAGCATCGGGGTGCCCTCCACCTCCTTGGGCTCCTCCGTAGCATCCAGGAGCTGCTGCATGTAGCTGGAGGTGCCGAGCAGGATGTGACCAGTGGCTTGCATGGTGAAGAGGGTCCAACGCAGGGCTTCCCTGGGCAGGGAGGAAGGGGGTGAGCATCTTCCCTGGCACCCCACAAGGGCAGTGGGGCTGCCCCCCCACACCCCCCCCCAAGCCCCTGCAGCATCCCCACTCCCAGAGGCAGCTCTGTGCCCCCCACCCCCAGCACTCACTTCATCAGGCGCCGGGCCCCGTAGCAGCGCAGGTCGTAGGACATGCTGTAGGTGCCATAGAGGGTGGCTTTGACATTGAGGCAGCCCAGGTCCCGGGGGTTGGTCTTGTAGAGGTCGAAGGTGACACAGGCGACATCGATCCTCCGACGGGGCTTACAGGACAGGCTGAGCTGGTAGCCGGGTGTCTGGGGCAGGGCAGCACTGGGGTTACCCACCCTTCCCAGTCCCTCCTCACCCAGCAGCATCACCTCCCTGCTGATCCCAGCGTGGGATGTAGATGGGATGAACCCACCCACTCACCCACCCAGCCCTCCTGGGGATGTGCTCACCTTGGAGGCAGCCCAGGTCTGCCCCTTGCTTAGAGCCATCAGCACTGTGCCCTCCTCCAGCGTCCTGAAGAAAGCCTCTGTCTCCACAGCAGTGCCATCCTCATCCAGCACCAGCGAGATGGGACCCACGATGTGCAGGGCACTCTGAGCCTGCAAGGGTGCTGGGGGTGAGTGGGGAGGGAGGGGAGGCAGCCCACCACCCACCTGGCTGGGCAGATAGTCCTTAGCTGGACAGCCAGCCAGCCAGCCCCCAGCTCACCTGGTGCAGCAGGCTGGCAAGGCTGTGTGCCATGACACCCTTACGCAGGCTGCGGTCCCAGTTGCAGAGGCGGAAGGGTCTGGGCTGTGGGGCCGGGCTCGACAGCAGCTGCTGGGTCATGGAGGCACTTGCTGAGACACATCTGGGGAGCAACGAAGGGATTGGGGTGTCCTGAGCCCTGCTGCCACCCCCCCAAAACTCAGCAGGGAGCGGCACCCGCGCTCGAGAGGTGCCCAAACAGGGGTGGATCTGACATCCCCCACACCGGGACAGGGGGTCCCCAGCACTTACTTGGAGACGGGCGCAGCCAGGCGCAGGCTCAGGGACTTGGCATAATCCATCGCAGCGAGGAACAGGTCCGGCCTGCCACAGACAGGGGCTTCAGCACTGGGCAAGGGTGGTCTCTGGGCAAGGGTGGTCTCTGGCTCCTCTCCACCCTGGGACACCCCTTCCCAGCAGCACCTCCTGCGCTCAGCTCTGGCACCGCAGCACCCTGACACGACGGCCTTTATGGAGGGGCTGTGCTGCCCTTTGGCCCGGGCCGGGCCGGCGGCGGCCTGGGCAGAGTCTGCCTGCCAACAGGGCTCTTGCGCAAAGGGACACGCAGGCCTGAGCCAGCGCTGGAGCAAAGGTGAGGCCCAGGCACAGGGCTGCACCCTCAGCCCGGCCCCTCGGAGGGGCAGCGAGGCCTTGGGGTGGCGGGGCAGCCCTGACTCGCTCTGGGGGTATCTCCAGCTGGGAGTCTGGCAACTGGGGGCTGTGGAGCAGCCACATTCGTGCTAGGAGGGTCCTGCAGACCTGGAGCATCCCCACCCACCTCACACAGATCTCCAGTGGATCAGCTTCCCCCATACCAACCTCACCTTATATACATATATATATGTCACCTAAAGACTCTGCCCACACAGCCTGACCTGGATCTGGATCTGGACCATCCACCCACCTCCCACAGATCTCCAGTGGATCACTCTCCCCCCATCCCAACCTCACCTTATATATATATATATGGTGACATATATATATGTGTATATACATATATCTCTCTCTTTTATATATATGTATGTGTGTATATATATATGTATGTGTGTATATACATATATATTTATAATATATTTTAATATATATTTAATAATATACAGTAATAAATATCTATTTAATCATATATATTTATAATATATATTTTATAATATATATTTTATACATATATATGTGTATATACATATATATCTTTTGGGTGACATATATATATGTCACCCAAAGACTCCACCCACACACCTGGACCATCCCCATCCCCACACACCTCCAACAAATCTCCAGTAGATCACTCCCCTACACCCCAACCTCACCTTATATATATGACATATATATATATGCCACCTAAAGACTCCACCCACAGACCAGGACCAGGACCAGGACCAGGACCATCCCCATCCCCATCCCCATCCCCATCCCCATCCCCATCCCCATCCCCATCCCCATCCCCATCCCCATCCCCACACACCTCCAGCAAATCCCCAGTAGATCACTCCCCCCACCCCAACCTCACCTTATATATATATAGATGTCACCCAAAGACTCCACCCACGCAGCCCCACCCCTCTGTCTCAGCCAATCCCCTCCCTGCAAGGGGCGGGGCCAGCCCAGCCCTGCTGCATCCCTGAGGCTGGTCCAGGGGAGCATCCTCTGGCCTGGCCCAGCCAGCATCCCGACCACCGCCCCTGCAGGCTGGGCCCAGCAAGCCCCCTCCCAGTGCCCCCAGCGAGTGCCTTCCCAGTGCCCCCAGTGCCTGCCCTCCCAGTGCCCCCAGCGAGTGCCCTCCCAGTGCCCCCAGTGCCTGCCCTCCCAGTGCCCCCAGCGAGTGCCCTCCCAGTGCCCCCAGTGCCTGCCCTCCCAGTGCCCCAGCGAGTGCCCTCCCAGTGCCCTCAGTGCCTGCCCTCCCAGTGCCCCCAGTGCCTGCCCTCTCAGTGCCCCCAGCAAGTGCCCTCCCAGTGCCTGCCCTCCCAGTGCCCCCAGCGAGTGCCTTCCCAGTGCCCTCAGTGCCTGCCCTCCCAGTGCCCCCAGTGCCTGCCCTCTCAGTGCCCCCAGCAAGTGCCCTCCCAGTGCCTGCCCTCCCAGTGCCCCCAGCGAGTGCCTTCCCAGTGCCCTCAGTGTCTGCCCTCCCAGTGCCCCCAGTGTCTGCCCTCCCCAATGGCCTCAGTAAGCCAGTGCTCCCAGTAAGCCCCCTGCTAATGGCCCCAGCAAACCCCCTCCCAGTACACCAGCAACCCCTCTCACAGTACCCACAGTGAGTGCCCTCCCAATGCCCCCAGTGCCCCCAGTAAGCAGCTTCCTGCGCACTGGGCACCCCAGCACACCTCCCCTGCCCCCTGCTCAAGTTGAAGAGGTGGCCCCAGGGACGGGCAGGCTGAAGTCAGGGCTGCACAGAGGCCCCAGAGAGGCCTGAGCCTGGCCAGGGGTGGGGACAGTGGCCGTGGCTCCAGGGTGAGCTGCAGCTGCTGATGGCAGGGGGCTGCTGCCCTGCGGCCCGGGTGCTTGGCACCGTGGCTAAGGGTGCAGAGCCAGGCCAGGCCCATGCAGCCCCAGGGGTGCTGAGCAGGCCTGGGCCGGGCAGTGCTAACGAGGGCAGCACACTGGTGTCAGTGGGGAGGGCCGGGGCGTGGGGCAGAGCCAGGCTGGGGCCCTCGGCACCGTGCGGGCCAGACTGTGGGCTGCCTTCACACCTTCACCTACACACAGGGCCACACGTGCTTGGCACACGCCTGTGGGTACACACAGGTTCCCCCAGGTGTGGTTTATCCCCAGGTGTGGCTTATCCCCAGGGTGTCCATGCCCCAGTGTGTCTTCACACGGCCCCTCACCCTGTGTGTCTCCATGCACAACCACATGTCTGGGTGTACAGCCACACATGTGCACCCGTGTTCACACATGTCAGTGCACACACCTGTGGGTACACGCAGGTTCCCCCAGGTGTGGTTTATCCCCAGTGTGTCTTCACACGGCCCTCACCCCGTGTGTGTCTCCATGCACAACCATGTGTGCAGTGTGTGTACAGCCACACGCGTGTGCACCCATGTTCATACATGTCCACACACCTGTGTGGAGCCAGTGACACAGGTGCACGTGTGTGTCACACGGGCCTGCACACACAGGTGGGGGCATGTGCACATGTGGGGGTGTCACACTCGTACCCGTGTGCACACACACTGTCCCCCCCTGGTCTGTGTCCCCCCCCGTGCACACCCACCCTCACACCCATCCCCATCCAGCCTGTGTGGAGCCAGTGACAGGGGTGCACACGTGTGTGTCACACGGGTCTGCACACGCAGGTGGGGGTGTGAGCACACATGGGGGTGTCACACTCATACCCACCACCCTGCGCACACACACACACCCCCTGCCCCCCCCGTCCTGCTCCCCCCGTCCTGCTTCCCCCTGTCCTGCCCCCCGTCCTTGACCCCCTCGTCCTGCCCACCCTGTCCTGCCCCACCCGTCCTGCCGCTGTCCTGCCCCCCTGCCCCACCCCGTCCTGCCCGCCCTTGTCCTGACGCCCCTATCCTGCCCCCCCGTCCAGCCCCGCCTTGTCCTGAACCCCCCCGTCCTGCGCACCCCTGTCCTCCCCCCCGTCCCCCCCGCCCTGCACTCCCCGCCCCCCCGTCCTGCACCCCCCCGTCCTGCCCCCCCCCGTCCTGCCCCTGTCCTGCCCCCCTGCCCCACCCCGTCCTGCCCCCCCTTGTCCTGAACCCCCCGTCCTGCCCACCCCGTCCTCCCCCCCCGTCCTTGTCCCCCCCGTCCTGCCCCCCCCGTCCCCCCCGCCCTGCACCCCCACGTCCTGCCCCCCCCGTCCCCCCCGTCCTGCACCCCCCCGTCCTGCCACCCCCGTCCTGCCCCTGTCCTGCCGTCCTGCCCCACCCCGTCCCACCCCGTCCTGCCCCCCCTATCCTGCCCCCCCGTCCTGCCCCCCTTGTCCTGACCCCCCTATCCTGCCCCCCCTTGTCCTGAACCCCCCCCGTCCTCCCCCTGTCCTGCCCCCCTGCCCCACCCCGTCCTGCCCCCCTTGTCCTGAACTCCCCCGTCCTTGTCCCACCCCGTCCCCCCCGCCCTGCACTCCCCATCCCCCCGTCCTGCACCCCCCCGTCCTGCACCCCCCACCCTGCCACCCCCGCCCTGTCCTACCCCCCGCCGTCCTACGACCCCCCTCCCCGTCCTGCCCCCCCGCCCTGCTCAAAGGCCCCGCCCCCCGTGCACACACCCCCCCACACACACACACCCCCCCCCTTTAAAGCGCGGCCGGGGCGCCCGTCCCCTCCCCTCCCTTCCCTCCTCCCGTCGCGGGCGGATGACGTCACGCCATGGCCGCCTTGCGCCGCCGCGAGTAGAGGCCCGGTCCCGTTCCGCGCCGCAGCCGCCGCCGCCGCTTCGCCGCCCCCCTTTCCCCCTCCCCTCCGCTTCCCCCCAGCCCGGCCCGGCCCGGCTCGCCGCCTCCGCCCGTCCAGGTGAGCTGGTCCCTGGGAGGCTGCGCTCGGCAGGCGCCGGTTGCGGCCTAGCGCCGGGGCCGGGGGGAGCGGAACCGGGGGAGAGCGGCCGCTGGGAAGGGGCGGCCCCGGGAGCGGTGGAAGCGGGGGGGAGAGGCGGGGTGGTGGCTCCGGGGAGGGGTGCCGGAGGGCGGTGGCACCGGCGGGAGGTTGTTCTCGGTGGGGGTGCTGCGGAGGGAGGGGCGGGCCCGGCGGCGGGTCCCGGTTTGGGGAGGGGGGTGGCACGTAGGGACGATGAGGGGGGGTCGGTGGTGAGCCCGTAGTTTGGAGGGGTCTTTGGGGAGGGCTGCCCCGTTTGGTGGGGGTGCTTGGGGAGCTTTATTCTAGGGGGGGATGCTGAGGTGGGGCAGCACCGGCCTGGGGGAAGCCTCAGTGTTGGGGGTGAGGGAGGGGGTTGGTGTCAAGGGGGGTGGGGGTGCTGGTGGGGGGGTGCAGCTTGCCTTCTGGAGGGCAGCACAGGGGAGCAGTCAGACCCCAGGAGCAGGATGAATGAAAGCAGTTTAGCTTTTGCTCCTCCCTGACTTGTCCATTCTGTGCAGCTGCCTCCGTGGTCCCTGGGCCTGGTCTCTGCCCAGGAGCACAGGCAGCTCTGACTGTTCCCCCCCCATCCCCAGGCAGGTGGGAACAGGGAGAGCTCCAGCAGCCTCGGCCCGGGGGGCGCAGCAGAAGCACCTCAGCCTGGCAGGAGACCCTGGGAGGTAAGGGAGACACTGGGGGGAGAAGGACCAGGAACCCCCTGCAGCACCAGCTGCTTGTGGGGGCTCATCCTGCAATGGGTGGGTGCGTCACTGGTCTGTGCTGGGCACACAGCAGGAGCTGTGAGGTGTTTCTCTCTGCTGGGAGCTGCCTTTGGCTTTGAGAGGGCTCTAATGTAGCAGCTGCAGGTGATGTAAATTCCCCCTGCAAGCAGCTTCAGCAGGGCTGTCTCTTCTCAGAGCTGTTCCTCCAGCATCCATGCTTACAGCACTTTCTTTTCCTGCCACTGGTATCTTGGCTCTTCTGAAACAGCTGCTCACAGTTGCTTTGGTTGTAGCAAGAGCAGCACCTCCAAGGTGTGGGGCCCTTTCTCCTTCCTAAGCTTTGCCTAGACCAAGACAAAAAGGTCATGGCCTAATGAAGACAACTCTTTGCAAGGGGCCTGATCCAATCTTCTGAGCAAAATTAGGCTCTAGAGTGGGATTATTCCTGATTCTTCCAGAAAGCAGGAACAATCGTGGTGTTTTCTGCACTGGGACTGTGGAGCTGATAATTCATAATTAATCTCTGCTGTTGGGGAGCAGCAGGAAGAGCTGAGAGTGCTGCAGCTATAGGAGAAGCAGTTATGCTGTGAAAACAAACTCCAGCTGCTTTCAGCTCTGTTTCCCTTCAGCCTTCCAGTCCCTGAAGGGAGCAGAGGAACAGGAGGGGAATCAGCTTGTTAAAGGGCAGAGACTGGCAGGACAAGGGGGCTGGAGTGAAGCTGGAGGAGGGAAGGATCAGCCTCCTCTCAGTGTCTGTGGGGACAGGACAAGGGGCGATGGCCTCACGTTGGAGCACAGGGAGTTCCCCCCCAATCTGGGGAAGAACTTCTTCCCAGTGAGGGTGAGGGAGCCCTGGGACAGGCTGCCCAGGGGGTGTGGAGTCTCCTTCTCTGGAGAGATTCCAGCCCTGACCTGTGTGCCCTGTCCCAGGGACCCTGCTTTGGCAGGGGGTTGGACCCCATGGGCTCTGGAGGCCCCTTCCCACCCCTGTGAGTCTGTGTATTCCTTGTTTACCTGGAAGTAGCTTATTGTGGCACCTTATAAAGGCTTTTCCCTCAGAGGAAGGAGTTTAATGAATGGAGGTAAGGCTTGCCAGGAGTATTTTTGACTCAGTGGCTGTTTCAAATCCGACTTAACTCCCAGCTTTACCCTGGGAGTGCTGCAGTGGGGTAGAGCAAGCTGTGTCCTCTCCACACTCCTTCCAGTTCGTCTGCTCCACCTGCAGCAGCAAGCCAGGTGTAGGCAAAGCTTAACTTTGGCTTGATTGAAGATGCTTCTCAACCTTTTTGTGATGTCTAATTAAAAGCCACCACAGCTTGGAGCAGTAAGAGGCAGAATCTGAGCCTCTTCCCAGCCACAGGCACTGTCCAGAGCTGTGGATCCAGATGTGTGCCAGTGAGACACTGGGCTGCCTGAGAGCAGTGACCAAGCCTCCTGTGTGGCCTGGGGCTAAAACCTGGTGGCCTTCTCTCCCTGCCAGTGCAGTGCCTTGGCTGCCTTCTCTCCCTGCCAGTGCAGTGCCTTGGCTGCCTTCTCTCCCTGCCAGTGCAGTGCCTTGGCTGCCTTGTCCTCTCCCTGCCAGTGCAGTGCCTTGGCTGCCTTGTCCTCTCCCTGCCAGTGCAGTGCCTTGGCTGCCTTGTCCTCTCCCTGCCAGTGCAGTGCCTTGGCTGCCTTGTCCTCTCCCTGCCAGTGCAGTGCCTTGGCTGCCTTGTCCTCTCCCTGCCAGTGCAGTGCCTTGGCTGCCTTGTCCTCTCCCTGCCAGTGCAGTGCCTTGGCTGCCTTGTCCTCTCCCTGCCAGTGCAGTGCCTTGGCTGCCTTGTCCTCTCCCTGCCAGTGCAGTGCCTTGGCTGCCTTGTCCTCTCCCTGCCAGTGCAGTGCCTTGGCTGCCTTGTCCTCTCCCTGCCAGTGCAGTGCCTTGGCTGCCTTGTCCTCTCCCTCCCAGTGCAGTGCCTTGGCTGCCTTCTCCTCTCCCTGCCAGTGCAGTGCCTTGGCTGCCTTGTCCTCTCCCTCCCAGTGCAGTGCCTTGGCTGCCTTGTCCTCTCCCTGCCAGTGCAGTGCCTTGGCTGCCTTGTCCTCTCCCTGCCAGTGCAGTGCCTTGGCTGCCTTGTCCTCTCCCTCCCAGTGCAGTGCCTTGGCTGCCTTGTCCTCTCCCTCCCAGTGCAGTGCCTTGGCTGCCTTGTCCTCTCCCTGCCAGTGCAGTGCCTTGGCTGCCTTGTCCTCTCCCTCCCAGTGCAGTGCCTTGGCTGCCTTCTCTCCCTGCCAGTGCAGTGCCTTGGCTGCCTTGTCCTCTCCCTCCCAGTGCAGTGCCTTGGCTGCCTTCTCCTCTCCCTGCCAGTGCAGTGCCTTGGCTGCCTTGTCCTCTCCCTCCCAGTGCAGTGCCTTGGCTGCCTTCTCCTCTCCCTCCCAGTGCAGTGCCTTGGCTGCCTTGTCCTCTCCCTCCCAGTGCAGTGCCTTGGCTGCCTTCTCCTCTCCCTCCCAGTGCAGTGCCTTGGCTGCCTTCTCCTCTCCCTCCCAGTGCAGTGCCTTGGCTGCCTTGTCCTCTCCCTCCCAGTGCAGTGCCTTGGCTGCCTTCTCTTCCTCCCAGTGCAGTGCCTTGGCTGCCTTCTCTCCCTCCCAGTGCAGTGCCTTGGCTGCCTTCTCTCCCTCCCAGTGCAGTTTGATGCTGCTGGTTTAGCAGACACCAGAGCTTGGGTTTGATCTTGACCTGCTGCTAAGAATCCAGTCACTCTGACTCCTCTCCCTCTTGCCTTGGGCCAATCACCTAACCAAAGCATGAGGTTAAAAACACTGTTTAAAGGGTGGCCTGGGATTACCTGGCAATACTGAAATTTGACTTTTAAAGAGAAACTTAAGTAGCAAAGGGGGTTTTTCTCTTCCTGCCTCTAGTGCTGCATCAAGGCTTCTTAATCCCAGTGCTGTGGTTTAAGTTTAAAAAGGCTAGGCTGTCATTAAGCTTTGGAAAAAACAGGTTGTTCTGTGGCTGAAGGAGAGGAATTTAAGTTTTCCTGACACCTCCTCACTGTACAGTCCTGTGTGAGAGGGGTGGGGTGGTCAGTGTCATTTTAACTGGTAAGGCTGGGAGGCTTCACTGGGAAGGAGATGGGCACCTTCCTTCTTACCTCCAGGTTCTACCACCTGTGAGCCCATGAAATGCTGACAGAGTTAATGAGTAATTAATGTTTCAGTCCCTAATTTGAAAGCTTCCAGAGCTCAGTCTGTGACACCCCAGCACTGCCTCTTGTTGCTTATGTAGCAGGCAACTAGAAGCTGCTCTCTCCCACCAGACCCTTGGCCACCTTTGAGGCAAGTCAAGGCTGAGCCCTGTCTGTGCCTCTTCGTGGCCTGTGTGTGTACAGGGAGTGAGGTGAGGGGCTGCAGGGAGCAGAGGGGGCTTTGCACCAGAGAAATAGCCACAGGTTGTTGCAGCCACATCATAGAATGGCAAGGGTTGGAAGGGACCCCAAGGAGCACAGAGCTCCAACCCCCTGCCACAGGCAGGGCCACCAACCTCCAGGCCTGGAGCTACACAAGGTTGCCCAGGGCCCCAGCCAACCTGGCCCTGAACACCCCCAGGGCTGGGGCACCCACCCCCTCTCTGGGCAGCCCCTTCCAGCCCCTCACCACTCTCTCTGCACAGAACTTCCCCCCAATCTCTCCTCTCCCCCTTCCCTCTTCCAGCTTCACTCCAGCCCCCTTGTCCTGCCAGTCTCTGCCCTTGAACAAGCTGATTCCCCTCCTGTTCCTCTGCTCCCTTCAGGGACTGGAAGGCTGCAGTGAGGTCCCCCCACAGCCTTCTCTTCTCTTCTCCAGGCTGACCCAGCCCAGCTCCCTCAGCCTCTCTCCCCAGGGGAGCTGCTCCAGCCCCCTGACCATCCTCATGGCTCCTCTGACCCCTCTCCAACAGCCCCACATCTCTCTTGTGTTGGGCCCCAGCTCTGGACACAGGACTCCAGCTGGGGAGGGCAGAGCAGAGAGGGACAATCCCCTCCCTGTCCCCAGGTTGGCTGGGGCCCTGGGCAACCTTGTGTAGCTCCAGGCCTTGGAGGTTGGTGGCCCTGCCTGTGGCAGGGGGTTGGAGCTCTGTGACCCTTGGGGTCCCTCCCAACCCAGCCCAGTCTTGCTCGAACTGGGTGTTGCCTGTGTGAACAGCAGGTGCCTCCTGGGAGGGTGGGATGTGCTTGCTGCAGGTGGGATGGCTGCTGAGTTTTGCTGTCAGATACTCTCATTTCTTTACTGAGAATACATGAGCTGCTTCTGAGAGGCTTCCAGCTCCATGAGGTGTGCACTCTGGAGACTGTTAAGACATGCTTGTGGCTGCAAGTGCCACCCTAATGCTGCATTTGCTCTGAGGCCTCTGCATGGAAAGGCTGCACCAACTCGTTTGGCATGGCAAAGAGAGGGTTCTGGAAGCCTCACCTCAAAGGCTCAGGGACCTTTCTGAGCCAGGCTGCTTCAGACATGCAGAAAAGGCAAATCTGGCACTCTGGACACAAGTAAAGTCAGGTTTGTCATAGAAAGAGCTGTGCAGCTTTGCCCAGACTCAGCTTTGCCTGAACTGCCTGTAACTTTGATGATACCTCTGCAGATAAATCACTGCTAAATGCAGAGTGTCATTATATACCTCTTCCTTGCCCCAGCACCCTGAGCTACAAGTCAAACAGTCTTAGCTGTGGCTTAGAAGTTAATTTTTTTGCTTTTATAACTTGCTTGAAGACACTAGGAAACTGGCTTGGGTTTTCAAGGACAGCAATCCACTCAGAGCAGCGTTGCTGACTTTGAGATGCTTCCACCTAGTCATTCTTCTTGGGTTTTTCTCCTGTTTGCCTCTCTGTGTAACTAAAGGAGACAGGAAAACACAAAACCCCAATAAACAAGAAAAACCCAACCCCACAGCCCACCTTCCCCCCCAAAAATACACCTCTAACATCCCCTTGCAGAGTTCCAGAGGTTTGGGGTGAGCTGTGATTTGCAGGTTATTGTCAGACAGTGCTTGGGATGTGCAGTTTAAGCTGGAGATAAACTTCCTACCATGGGGAAGAGCTTCTTCAGGGGGAGGGAGCCCTGGGACAGGCTGCCCAAGGGGGTGTGGAGTCTCCTTCTCTGGAGAGATTCCAGCCCCGTCTGGACCTGTGTGCCCTGTCCTAGGGACCCTGCTTTGGCAGGAGGTTGGATTTGATGAGCTCTGGAGGTCCCTTCCCACCCCTGTGATTCTGTAGAATGCAAAACCTGACAGTTCTCCTTTCATTTCCATCTCACTTGCTCATTTTCCCCCCTCTGCTTCTGAATTCCCCCCTGTGTCTTTACCCCCTGGGTTTGCTCTGGGGTGTTTCCATGCAGTTCCATAAGGTTGCAGCATAAATCTGGGTGGGTGTTTGGTTTTGGGGTGTCTTCTCCTGCCTACCTGGAGCAGCAGCCCTCAGAGATTGGCTGAACTGTGGCTCTCACCGAAATAACTTGGTGTAAGAGGAATTAGTGGAGGACCTAGCAGTGCTTTCTGGGCAGGGGGGCATCACTGGAGGACAGAAAGCCCCCCTGCCAAAGGGAAACACGCTCCAAAACCAACCTGCCTGGATTTCATCGACTCTGGGACATCCTTTATTGTGTTGCTTATCATTTCTGCTGATGGAAATGAATAGGAAATGATTGTAATTAGTGGATACACTGGATTTTTCTGGCAGCTCTAATAACCAGCAGTGGAGGTGAATGGTTTATGTACACCCCACCTTAGTGGGCAGTGAGAATGCATTCATTCTTGTTTCCCCCCATCCCCCTGAAGGAAGGCAGCTCGTTCCCTTTGATGCTTTTTTCTTTGGTGCTACAAGAAACCAGGAGAACAAATTTCCTGAGCATGTCTCCCCCTGACAGCTTTTCTATTTCCTCTGGCCTCTTCAGGCTGACCTTTCAGCTGGGATACACCACGCTGTTCTACATGCACACAAAGCCTAACTTCTCCAGCACTCAGGCAATTAAAACTCCTGCTATAAAATTGCTCTTAAAGCCAGTAATGATTTGTGTGAGTGTTTATGAACTCAGCATCCACCTTTCTATACCTGGGAAGAGTGTAATTTGTTTCAGATTACAGCCCATTTAACCTCCTGGAGCTGCTCTCCCTGGGACAGAGTCGTCTTTTAATTTGGCTTTTAACTTCTCCCTATAAAATCCCAACTTTAAACATGCAGAGAGACAAGAGGTGCTGGTGAGAGACTCAGAATCTGACTTGGGTGCTGCTCAGGGCCCTGTTGAATGTTTAGGGCATCCTCATGTTTATTGATGAGCTGGTGTTTGGGAAGTGGCTCTGCTGTGAGGAGGGTGCAGCTGGCAGTGAACAAGATGTGAATCCCAGGATTGGAGAGGTTGGAAGGGACCTCAAGAGATCATCAGGTCCCACCCCCAATGAGACAGCTCTGGCTGGGGAGAGTTTGGGAAGCGGTAACAGGGTTGTAACACCTTCCTGATTTCATAGAATCCCAGACTGGGCTGGGTTGGAAGGGACCCCAAGGATCACAGAGCTCCAACCCCCTGCCACAGGCAGGGCCACCAACCTCCAGGCCTGGAGCTACACAAGGTTGCCCAGGGCCCCATCCAACCTGGCCTTGAACACCCCCAGGGATGGGGCACCCACCACCACGTTTCCAGGCATGGGCTCCCTGTGCTTCCCCTCCTGCTGCATTTCAGCACTGAGATCCCCCCAATACCAAAATATTTTGGGGTTTAGATGCTGAGAAGACAATTTAGATTTGTTCTGGTCACATTTACAGCACGTGGCAGTCTGTTTGGATGCTGCAGGGTGCCTTCTGCCCACCTGACCTTGCTCTTTGATGGTAAATAACCTGCAGTAACTAAGAACCTTTCCTCTGCAGAACCAGTCAGAGGAGCGTAGCAGAGGGAAGAGGGTAGGTCAGGGAAAGGCCAAGTAGCACAGAGCTGCCTGGTGATAGTGACTTTTACTTCAGGAAGCATTGCTGGATGTGTTTGAAGGAGCTACCAGGGTCTTGTAGCATTTCTTCTCCAGGGCATCTTAAAAATGACAGGGAAAAATCAGGTCATTTCTGTTGTGATGTTGTTGCACCAGCAGTAAACGTGCTGGCAGGGAGGCTGTAGCTAGGAGCAGCTGTAGTAAAGCAGGATAGCTGTTAAGATGAAGGAGTCCTGTTGATTTATAACCCCTTGGCTTTTATTTAGACCCAGACATGCTTCTGGAAGCCTTGGCCTTGTTAGCTTTTCATTTCTGATGGCTGTCCAAGCTTTTCCCATCCAGACCTTTGGGTTTGGAGGAGGGGATGGAATATCCTGAAAAGGTGGATTAATCCCTGGAAAGATGCTTTTGTTCCTCTCATTCTGCCTTGAGAGGAGCCAATGCCTCTCTTGAACCACCAGTACCACCAGAAATCCTCAGTGGGTGCTTTTCTTTCTCAGAGCACTGCAGCTGGGAAACCTGCTGAGATACCTTCCTCAGCTTTGGGCTCTTCTGAGGTGTCAGTTATTGCTGAGGGGAGCAAGGAAGGAGTTACTGCCATTGTTTATAGGGCTAAGGACATGCTGCAGCAGGAGGCCACAGCCAAAGGGTGTGAGTTTTTAATCACCATGAGCTCTGGTCTGGAGGTGAACCCATAATCTTCCCAGTAAGAGATGGCTCAACCAGTTCCTTGGGTCAGACAGTTCTGCTGTCATTCATGGGTTGGGTTTTTTGTTGTTTTCTGAAGTAAAATAAATAGCTGTATGGGTTGGGGGGGGTTTCCTCCTTTGCCACTTGCCCTTTTCTGTTGCATTTACTGTGCTTATTCTAGCAGATACCTCATTTTGAACTCATTCATCCCAGGTTCATACCGAGCTTCTAGCAGAAGCACATGGTGCAGACAGGGAGTTGAGCTGCTGCTTGGAAACAATTTTGAATCATTCCTGTATAAAGAGGGTGGAGATTAGATGTCAGTTCATTAAACCTGATGAAAAATCCCATAGCTTTCCTGGCTGCCTGCTGTCCTTGCTTTCACACCTATCCTGGGTGCAGTGTTGGGCTTTCTCAGCATCCCTGTGTGTTGCCCTCTCGTGCCCCTTTGAGGGTCTGTGAGCTTGTAGTTAGAAATTACACCTGCAAACCCAGCCCTGAGAGCTGAAGCCCACTCTTTTACAGAGGAAATGGTTCCTGGGGATCCCTGGCAGTGGTTTGGCAGGGGGGGCTTGGGCAGCCTGACCCATTGCAGCCTGTAGATGAAATTCCAACTCGCTCTGGGACAAGAGTGGAATCGGTTCTTTATGCAGTCTAAACTCCATTCTTCCTTCTTGAGGGTGCTGGGATAAACCATATCCATGAATTCAAGCAACCTTTCCTCCTTCAGGAGGAAATACAAGACCACAGGTCCTGCAAGGGGAACCCTTCTCCATTTCCCAGCCTGATTCCCTGTGTTGTTTTCCTCCCTCTGCAGAGCATCAGGTACTGATGGACGTTTCCGACAGCCCTGAGCGACACCCCTGCTCTCCTGCTGAAGAGGACCAGCAGATTTCTGATGATGAAGTCTTGAAGGAGAGTGGTTCAGACCGGGAACTTGATGGAGAGGGTGGGCAAGGCAGTGTTCTGGGAGAGGAGGATGAGGATCCAGCCAGGGGATTGAGTCGTGGTGAAGAGAACCACTCAGATGAAGACGACCGCTTGAGTGAAACCAAGTCTCAGGAGTCTGACAACAATGAGCAGAGTGGGGAGCTGAAGAGTCCTCCAGCTGGCAAAGGAGAGGAGGAAGACCGTGCAAATGACCTTGGGGATGAAGCATCCTCTGTCACCCGTGAGCTAGATGAGCACGAGTTGGACTATGATGAGGAAGTTCCTGAGGAACCAAGTGTTGCTGCTGTGGAGGAGGATGGGGAGAAAGCTGCTGGTGAGGATGATGAGGAAGAGGAGAAAGGAGACGATGCCCATGAAGATGAGAAGAAATCCAGTGGTAAAAGTGATGATGAAAAGGATGGCCAGGATCCCCTCAAGGAGAAGAAGAAAGAAGAAGATGATGGAGAAATTGATGATGGAGAAATTGATGTAAGTAGGAATTGCTCTGAGGTGGGTAGAGTCCTGCAGGGAGAGACCTGTCCTCCTCTCTCAGTGTTTGGCTCTAGACTGCCATGCCCTCTTTATTTTTTGAGGTGAATATCTGTGCTAACTGTGTCCCCACCATGCAAGTACCATACCTCCACTGAGAAAGTAAGACCAAGTCCTAAATTTCAGTGGCTGGGATGCCTGGTGCCACGTACTGTGGACAAACCATGTGTCAAACAGAGCCACCACAAATAAGCTTTGTTCCCATTCACTGTGGAAGGGTTGCAGGGCTTTAACAAACTGCTCTGCCCCAGCTCTTGGTGGGCTTTTTCATGATGCTGGCAGTGAAGGACGTAGCTGTGGGTTAGACCCTCATAAGCTCTGTGATCAGCCTGGTGCTGGAGGATGGTGGCTGTGGTTTGAGGTGTTGGGTGCGTGTGGGAAGTCCCCAGGCTGAAGCTGTGTTGGGCTCCAGCAGCATCTGGGTGCCTGGAAGAGGACTGGAGGGTGCTGGGCTTTCTGGAAGGTGCCTGATGCAGCAGCCCCTGTGCATGGTTTGGGTGATGGGCACAGGGATGTGGGGTCCCAGTAGCTTCTGATTCACAGCTGGGAATGAGCAGGGCTGTGGAGAGGAATCAAGAGCTGCAGAGGGACAGGTGCTGAGCTCTCACCTCTCTTTGGGGACCAGGGACAGAACCTGAGGGAACAGCATGAAGCTGTGACAGGGGAGGTTTGGGCTGGGTGTCAGGAAGAGGTTTTGTCCTGAGAGGAGGGTCAGGTGCTGGCACAGGCTCCCCAGGGTCACAGCCCTGAGCTGGGCTGAGGGCAGGAAGCATCTAGGTGATGCCCTCAGTGCTCTGATTTGGCTGGGCCTGTGTGGAGCCAGGACTTGGACTGGATGGTCCTTATGGGTCCCTGCCAGCTCAGGGGATTCTGTGCTTAATTGCAGTAGTGATTAAGGCAATTAGCACTCCTCACCCAGGTTTGTCTTTAGGTGGAAGCACTGCAGTGTGCCAGCTGTAGTTAATACAGCCTAAAACCTTTTCCAGGCAGAACTAAACAAGACAAAGCAGCTCTAGGGGTAGAGTAGAAACCCTCTGGTGGGCTCCTGCTCTGCTGGACACCTTCCTTGAATCCAGGTAGTGGGAATGCAGAGAGGAGTTGCTGTTGCAAAGCACTTGACCAGTTCAGCTCCTGGCTGTTGCTGCCAGACTGTGGAGAGGGCTCAGACCTGGGAGAAGGTGTTGCCTTCCAGTCCCTGTTGCTGTGAGCTGACCTGGCCACGTGCTGGGGAAGCTGGTGGGGCCTCTCTGGAGAGACCCTCCTCCCTTTTCATTGAAGAGCTCTGTGGTTTCTCCTCTCATGGTGCTTTGCCCAGTTTTATTTCTTTAAAAACAGGTGATGTTATCTTCCTCCTTCATGCCCCTTCCAACAGGTGATTTTCCTGAACACTTCTTTTTCCCCTGAGTATGTTTTTCTATTTTCCAGAGGTTTTGCTTAATTCAGTGTGTTGTAGGAGAGTCCAGACAGGAGGAGAGGGGGGGGGAAATACAATTCCTGGAGTCCTGACTCCACTCCTGCTTCTTGATTAAAATATGAATGGAGTTGAAGGCATTCTTGTGAGCTCTCTCCTTACAAAGCACAAGATGAATCTCTACTCTGGTTTTCATACATTAACTCATAACAGGGTGCCCAGCTGCCTGAGTCCAAGGAGACCTCCCAGAAATAAATACTTCCCCTTTTGTTCAAGTAGAGTTTGCAAAGGCTTCACATGGCTCCTTTGAAAGAAGCCCAGTTGAGCTGGTTATACCATCCACACACCATTGAATTCCATCCCTGGCTTTGAGGGGGGGGAAAAAACTTAAATCTCTGCCTTTTAGTCAGCTTTCAGAGCTCTGCCTTGGAGGAAGGGGAATATTAATGCAGACTTTCATTTGGATTTATGTGTAGCCTTTAAAATCCCCCCTCATTTGGGAGAGCTCTCCTTGCCTTGCCCTCAGAGGAACGTGGCACGAGAGGCTGGTAGCCCATCTCTCCCTGGATCCTTGGTTTATCCACAGCCCAGTGATGTGGATTCTTGTTTTTTCCCTCCTTTCCAGCTGTTAAAATGATCAAAGGACAAAACTTTCTTCATCTTTTTCCATGTAGACAAGTGCTGTCACTGCTGCAGGGTCGCTGCAGTCACCGTGGGCAGGGAAGGTCTCTGCCAGATGCTCCCTCTTGAGATGTTTCATGTGCTGGAAGCTCCATGGCAGGGAGATGGAGGCAGAGTGAGGGAATGGTGGGGTGTCTTTTAGGATGAATAACTGATTTCCTTGCCAGATAGTCCTGACAGCTCCCTGGTTGTGTTGGAGCCCTCAGCACAGGGAGGACGTGAACCTGCTGGAGCACATCCAGAGGAGGCCATAAAGATGATCCAAGGGCTGGAGCAGCTCTCCTGGGAGAGGTGGGGTTGTTCAGCCTGGAGAAGAGAAGGCTCCAGGGAGACCTTATAGCCCCTTCCAGTGCCTGAAGGTGCCTGTAGGAAGCTGGGAAGAGCTGTTCCCGGGGGAATGGAGTGATAGGATGAGGGGGGGATGGTTTTAAGCTGGAAAAGGGGAGATTTAGGTTGGATATGAGGAAAAAGTTCTTCACTGAGGGTGGTGGATCCCTGGCACAGGGTGCCCAGAGAGGTGGTGGAGGCCCCATCCCTGGAGACATCCAAGGTCAGGCTGGATGGGGCTCTGAGTGACCTGCTCTAGTGATGATGTCCCTGCTCACTGCAGGGTGGGACTAGATGGCCTGTGAAGGTCCCTTCCAACCCAAGACATTCTCTGGATGCCTTTGCATGCATCCCCACTTCTTTTTAGCTCCTTTTGACTTTGCAAGGGCTGCATAATGAGGCCAGTAAAGGGGTTTTGTTCTTTCCTGGGAACAAAGGCAAAGGCTGGTACTTCAGAACCTCAACAACTCGATTCCTGAAGTATTTCAGGACTCTTATTTCACACTCATCCCCTGTGGTTCTTCATCTTTGAAGCAACCTCCATCTCCCAGAACTTCTTGGAGCTGCTGAGCCTGAGGATACTGTGGGATTTCCTTGGAACTGATTCACTGCTCCTGTGTGGAGCTGAGGAGTAGAAGGGGAGGCATTGAGTTGTTGATAGGGAGGGCTGGAAGAAACACCTCTGGCTTTATTTTCCACCCCTGAGAAGCTTGGGGAAGCATTTTATAATTGCTTATTATAATTAGTGTCCTTCAGAACACGACATGTAGGCATGTGATGTCTGTATTGGGTTAATTATTATTAATCATTGCATAATACAGGAATTGGGGCATGATTGCAGGAATACCACTGTGTGTTTTACCTCAGTGAACCCAAAGAACTGGCTTGAGCGGAGTAGGGACAACATGCCTGGGTGAGACTAGAGAGGTTCAACACTGAGGTGTCAGGGGTTGCTCTTGGGCTGGAGGAATCCCAGCCACAGACACAGCCTGGGAGAGGAGCTCCTGGGGAGCAGCCCTGCTGAGAGGGACCTGGGTGTCATGGGGGGTGAGGAACTCAACACGAGCCATCAGTGAGCTCCTGCAGCTGGGAAGGGTGATGGGATCCTGGGCTCCATCAGCAGAGGGGTGGCAGCAGGGACAGGGAGGGGATTGTCCCTCTCTGCTCTGCCCTGGGGAGGCCCCAGCTGGAGTCCTGTGTCCAGAGCTGGGGCCCAACACAAGAAAGATGTGGGGCTGTTGGAGAGGGGTCAGAGGAGACACAGAGATGCTCAGAGGGCTGGAGCAGCTCCCCTATGGAGAGAGGCTGAGGGAGCTGGGCTGGGTCAGCCTGGAGAAGAGAAGAGAAGGCTGTGGGGGGACCTCACTGCAGCCTTCCAGTCCCTGAAGGGAGCAGAGGAACAGGAGGGGAACCAGCTTGTTCAAGGGCAGAGACTGGCAGGACAAGGGGGCTGGAGTGAAGCTGGAGGAGGAAGGGGGAGAGGAGAGATTGGGGGGAAGTTCTTTGCAGAGAGAGTGGTGAGGGGCTGGAAGGGGCTGCCCAGAGAGGGGGTGGGTGCCCCAGCCCTGGGGGTGTTCAAGGCCAGGTTGGCTGGGGCCCTGGGCACCCTTGTGTAGCTCCAGGCCTGGAGGTTGGTGTCTCTGCCTGTGGCAGGGGGTTGGAGCTCTGTGACCCTTGGGGTCCCTTCCAGCCCAGGCTGGGATGCTGTGACATGAGCACTGAGCAGGGGACAGTCTGTTATCTGCCATGTGAAGCGATGTGGTGCTGGCACCAAGTTGTCCACAATCCCTGAAGGGTTTTGGAGCCACCTTTCAAACACCACTGTGGACACATCTCCCTGTTGGCAGCAGCAGGTTGTGAAGCCCATGGGGTGTTTATTGTAACTTCCCACTGCTCCTTCTCTTGTGGGTTGCTCCAGGGTGTGTTTTCAGCGACTGATACTTGACCCTAGTGTGAAAATGTCAAGTCACAGCAGAAAATGCACCAGGGGCAATGTCAGCTTGTCTGTCTGTTCCAGGATGATGACTTAGAAGAAGGAGAAGTTAAAGACCCCAGCGACAGGAAAGTGAGGCCACGTCCCACCTGCCGCTTCTTCATGAAAGGTAACGAGGCTCTGGAAGGGTGGACACAACCAGAGATGCTTCTTGTGTGGCTTGGTACCTGTTTCAGCTGTTGTCTGCATGATCAACTCAGCCCTAGGCCATCCTCAGTGTCACCTTCCAGTGTCACCTTCCAGTTCCTTGGTGGCTGGTTGCTCCATTTATGTAAAACCAATATGCAAAGGTGGCTTTACCCTGCCTGAGTGTGGTGAGCTGGTGGCAGCAAGTAAAGGAGAACTTGCTGCTGGTAGAACAGCACAGAGTAAAACTTCTTGGGTTGATTTAACAACCAGGTATTGCTCAGAGGTAATTCCCTGGAAAACAGAACTGGGAAGTACGTTGTTACTCCTTACCATGTGTCCTGCTGAGACATGGTTGTTTCTTGTAACTCCATGTCCATCTCACTTCCCTTCTTGTGGAAGAACCTCTTCCCAATGAAGGTGAGGGAGCCCTGGGACAGGCTGCCCAGGGGGTGTGGAGTCTCCTTCTCTGGAGAGATTCCAGCCCCATCTGGACACTGACATGTGCGACCTCTGCCCTGGTCAGGCCCAACCTGGAGTGTTGTGTCCAGCTCTGGGCTCCCTGGGATCAAACAGCCAGGGATCTCCTGGAGAGAGTCCAGAGGAGGCTACAGAGATGATAAAGGGCCTGGAGCATCTCCCCTGTGAGGAAAGGCTGAGGGAGCTGGGGCTGTTCAGCCTGGAGAGAAGAGACTGAGAGGGGATCTGATCAATGGGGATCAATAGCTGAAGGGTGGGACACAGGGGCCATGGGCAGCCTCTGCTCAGTGTCTGTGGGGACAGGACAAGGGGTGATGGGCTCAAGCTGGAGCACAGGGAGTTCCACCCCAATCTGGGGAAGAACTTCTTCCCAGTGAGGGTGAGGGAGCCCTGGGACAGGCTGCCCAGGGGGTGTGGAGTCTCCTTCTCTGGAGAGATTCCAGCCCCGTCTGGACACCGACCTGTGTGCCCTGTCCTAGGGACCCTGCTTTGGCAGGGGGTTGGACCCCATGGGCTCTGGAGGCACCTTCCTGCCCCTGTGATTCTGTGGTTCCCTCCTTATTAAAAGGCATTTGCTGAAGCTTTGAAACTGGAAATAGGGCTGGAAATTCTATTTCTCTGTCAGAAATACTGATGTGACATCATCTGGATGTCCACTGAGTCACTCCAGCCCCTGCAGATAAATCTCCTGACCAGGTTCCTGTGCAGTGATGTCAGGTGTTGGCAGCTCCTGTGGAGCTGTTTTCACAAGCAGCCCCAGCGAGGTGACGTGGGACCTGACAGGTGATATGTGCCAGTGGCCAGTGTTTCCTCTGGGCTGAGGAAACAGTCAGCTGGGGAAAAAAAAACCCTAATCCTGGTGGAAACAGCAGCTTTTTCCTGGAGCTGGAAGGTTGCTTCATGCTGCATCAGCTTCCATGATCCTGGAAACACGTTTGGGACTCTCAGAGTGGGGTAGGAGTGAGGGGAGGAAATCACAGACCTGAGACATGAAACTTTGAAGTCCAGCTGATCGTGTTTCTTTTCACACAGAGTCACAAGGTTGGAAAAGACCTTTAAAGATCATCCAGTCCAACCATTCCCATCCTGTGCTAAACCAGATCCCTGAGCACCTCATCTCCCCTCTGTTAAACACCCCCAGGGGGGTGACTCAGCCCCTCCCTGGGCAGCCTGTGCCACAGCCCCACAACTCTGCCAGGGAAGAACTTTGCCCTCCCAGCTGAGCTGACCCTGCCCTGGGGCAGCTTGAGCCCATTGCCCCTTGTCCCATCTCCTGGCCCCTGGCTGGAGAGACCCTCGCCCACCTCTCTGCACCCTCCTGGCAGGGCAGGGGAGGTGGGGAGAAGGTCTCCCCTCAGCCTCCTCTTCTCCAGGCTCAACACCCCCAGCTCCCTCAGCTGCTCCTCAGAGGATTTGCCCTCCAGCCCCTTCCCCAGCCTGGTTGCCCTTCTCTGGACTTGCTCCAGGACCTCAATGTCCTTCTGATGGTGAGGAGCCCAGAATAATTTACTCTTACTACCAGAACATTCCCCAAAGCTCATCCAGCCACCAATTTTGTCTACTTTACCCTATCCTTTGATTTTTTTACTTTCACTGTGGAGAGTCAGCTTTGTAAATTTGCCTTATTTAATTATTTAACCTGACTGTAGCTCTCTTCCTCTTCCTCCAGCTTCCTCTCCTTTCCTGTTTGCTCCTGAACTTGGCTTTATTTACAATCACCCTTGAGCCAATGTATGAAAATCTGACATGAAAAGGAGGGTGGAGGATCAGGGTGGAGTCTCTCACTCCTTGCGTCAGCGATGTAGGGAGCTGCTTTGGGGCTTTCCAGAGCCGTGACCAGCACATAGCACATCCTTGGCTTCCTCAAAGGCTTTCCTGTATCAAATCCTCTGCCTGTGCTGAGCCAGGAACGTGGTGGTGGTGGAACAGGGAAGTCCCTCAGCAAGGGGAGCTGTTTGTTCCTGGATCCTTAATGTGAGGGACTTGCCCAGGCAGTGGAGGAATATTTGCCAAGGTCAAAGTTCAGGCTGCAGAAGCTCCTGCCTGGGTTCAGAGAACGTTGCCATCCATCCTTCCTCACTCCTTCGAGGCTTTAGTGCCACCAGGGAGATCAGGTGCTGCTCACGTGGCACCTTGACGTCATTCAGGTTGTTGCCCTCGCTGGGTTTGTGGAGCACTGATGGGGCTGTGCTGTCTGGTGGTGTGAGCAAGGAGCTTGTGGGGCCTTTAGTTGTCAGGGTGATGGTTCCCCTTGATGCTTCAGTAGAAGTGTTCGTGGCCATGTCTGGCACCTCTACACTGATGCTCAGGCAGTTCAGCCTGGAGAAGAGAAGAGAAGGCTGTGGGGGGACCTCACTGCAGCCTTCCAGTCCTTGAAGGGAGCAGAGGAACAGGAGGGGAATCAGCTTGTTCAAGGGCAGAGACTGGCAGGACAAGGGGGCTGGAGTGAAGCTGGAGGAGGGAAGGGGGAGAGGAGAGATTGGGGGGAAGTTCTTTACAGAGAGAGTGGTGAGGGGCTGGAAGGGGCTGCCCAGAGAGGGGGTGGGTGCCCCATCCCTGGGGGTGTTCAAGGCCAGGTTGGCTGGGGCCCTGGGCAACCTTGTGTAGCTCCAGGCCTGGAGGTTGGTGGCCCTGCCTGTGTCAGGGGGTTGGAGCTCTGTGACCCTTGGGGTCCCTCCCAACCCAGACCAGTCTGGGATTCTGTGTGTTGCTTCCTGAGCTGCTGTGTGGAGGGATTGATGCCCTCGTGGTGTTTGGCAGTACAAAAGCACCCAGTGATACCTGTGACCAAGAGCACCGGCTCAGGGTTGCTCTGGGTCTCATGAGGGGTGTTTCCAGGGTGGATTTCTGATGTGCTGCCCTGCCAGCTGAGGTCAGGGATTCCTCCTTGGGCTACAGCAGTGTGAACTGCTCCATCCCCTCTAAACTCAGTGTACTAATGCCCCAGTGAGGACTTTGTGGTGCAGTTATCTACTGGGAAACCTGCAAAATAACTCTTGCCTGATGTCAAGTGCATTGCCAGGAGGAGGAAAAGAAAAGGAAAGGGGGGGGGATATTTCTACAGCAAGCTAAATTAAAGTTGGGAATTAGCTTTCTACCCTGGCAGAGACTCCTGAGTGTTCCCATCTCTTCAGGGATGGTACCTGAAGCTATGAGCAGCCTCAGGTTTGTCTGCCACCCTCTGCAGCAACGTCTCCTTCCCTGCTTTGTGCTGACAAGCCTGCAGAGTGGGTTGGAGAGAGGAGGGTTGGAGAGAGAAAGCTTTGATGTTCTTCATTCCTTGCCAGAGCCCTGTTTATTTTCAACACACTGTGATGCTGTGGTTGCTCTCAGGTTATATTTGGTGTTTCCAGTAAAAGGTAAAGCTTCTAATTTGTTTGTCATCAATACAACTTGAAGAGCTCACAGGCTTATTACTGCTTGATGATGGTGTGTCTGCATCCATCCCTCTCTTCTCCCCACCAGAATAAGGTTCTTGTACGTGTGTCCATCTGCAGTTGGATCTGTTTGTCCTCCCTGTTCCATGTGGACCTCAACAAAGCCAGAGGGAAGAGTGTGTGTCTCAAGCAACATTGTTCTTTAAATGGTTGTGGGGCTGGACAGGTGTTTGCTGAGGCATACAGGGGTCTAACACAACTCTATCTCCACAGGTCACTGCACCTGGGGCATGAACTGTCGATTTATTCACCCTGGTGTGAATGACAAAGGCAACTACTCCTTGATCTCCAAGCCTGAGCCCTTCTCCCCAAATGGTGCTCCTCCCATCGGCCCACACCCCCTGATGCCAGCCAACCCTTGGGTATGCACCTCTTTTCAGCCAATCTGTGGCTTCTGGGCTTAGTGTTTTGTCTCTCCCTCCACAAGTGAAGGCTTTAGCTGACCTAGTACTGCAGCAAAATCCAGTCCATCCATCAGATACTCAGCTGTTTTTAAAAGGTGGTCTTGAAGCTGCTGGTGAAAGGGGAGTAGTTTCCCATGTGCATCCCAGCTCATGTCCTGATAAGTCTCTAGAGTATCTAGAGGTGCTCTGGGGTCACTATTTACATGTGTGTTGCTGCTTAAAACTAGCACCAAGTGTCTGTCTCCTTCCTCTTCAAACAGGGAGGGCCAGTCGTTGATGAAATCTTACCTCCACCCCCTCCAGACCCCCCAACAGAAAGTGCCTGGGAGAGAGGCCTCCGGCATGCTAAAGAGGTAAAAGCCCCCCTGGGAACTTGGACATCCTGGTGGTTCTACTCTCAGGAGGTGCTGGCACCCAGATTTGGTGTTTTATATTAGCACAAGCTCAGTGGGGTCTGTGGCCCTGAGCTCTTTGGGGGTGTTGAAGTCAGGCCTTCCACAAAGGAGATTCCTGGCTTGTGTCAGACCCAGTGTGGCCAGGAGGGCTGGGGAGGGGATTGTGCCCCTGGACTGGGCACTGGGGAGGCTGCACCTCGAGTGCTGGGTCCAGTTCTGGGCTCCTAACCATCAGAAGGACATTGAGGTCCTGGAGCGAGTCCAGAGAAGGGCAACCAGGCTGGGGAAGGGGCTGGAGGGCAAATCCTCTGAGGAGCAGCTGAGGGAGCTGGGGGTGTTGAGCCTGGAGAAGAGGAGGCTGAGAGGGGATCATCTGATCAATGGGGATCAATAGCTGAAGGGTGGGACATGGGGCCATGGGCAGCCTCTGCTCAGTGTCTGTGGGGACAGGACAAGGGGCGATGGGCTCAAGTTGGAGCACAGGGAGTTCCCCCCCAATGTGGGGAAGAACTTCTTCCCAGTGAGGGTGAGGGAGCCCTGGGACAGGCTGCCCAGGGGGTGTGGAGTCTCCTTCTCTGGAGAGATTCCAGCCCCGTCTGGACCTGTGTGCCCTGTCCTAGGGACCCTGCTTTGGCAGGGGGTTGGACCCCATGGGCTCTGGAGGCACCTTCCTGCCCCTGTGATTCTGTGGTTCCCTCCTTATTAAAAGGCATTTGCTGAAGCTTTGAAACTGGAAATAGGGCTGGAAATTCTATTTCTCTGTCAGAAATACTGATGTGACATCATCTGGATGTCCACTGAGTCACTCCAGCCCCTTCTCCCCACCTCCCCTGCCCTGCCAGGAGGGTGCAGAGAGGTGGGCGAGGGTCTCTGCAGCCAGGGGACAGGAGATGGGACAAGGGGCAATGGGCTCAAGCTGCCCCAGGGCAGGGTCAGCTCAGCTGGGAGGGCAAAGTTCTTCCCTGGCAGAGTTGTGGGGCTGTGGCACAGGCTGCCCAGGGAGGGGCTGAGTCACCCCCCTGGGGGTGTTTAGCAGAGGGGAGATGAGGTGCTCAGGGATCTGGTTTAGCTCAGGATGAGAATGGATGATCTTAAAGGGCTTTTCCAACCTTGTGATTCTGTGAGAACTCCTGAAGCTGCTCCAGATCCCTTCAGCACCCATCTCTGTGTCTAGAACACTCTGGTATCCTGCATGTTTATGAGCTTTAGGCAGAAAAAGGTGCTTTAGGTGAAGGAACACGCATCTCCCCAGGGAAGGGTGTTTAATGCTCCCAATTTCTCTGTCCCACTTCACCATGCTTTCTGTTTTGATGTTACTGCAGGTATTAAAAAAGGCAACAATGAGAAAAGAACAGGAGCCTGACTTTGAGGAGAAGAGGTTCACTGTGACCATTGGGGAAGATGAGAGGGAATTTGACAAAGAGAACGAGTTTTTCCGGGACTGGAATTACCGCATCACCAGAGACGTCAGAGATCCAGCGTAAGAGGCAGCCCTGGGCCTGTCCCTGGGCTTGGATGGGTGGGAATGTCCTGTGCTGTGGCAGGCTTCACTTCACTCCTTCCTCCCCATGGGAGGAATGCTCCCCCCAGGAAATAAAAGCAGCTTTAGCTAAGCAGGTTGGCCACTGGTTCAAAATGTGACTGTCCCTCTGTGCTCTGACCTCAGGAGGCCCCAGCTGGAGTCCTGTGTCCAGAGCTGGGGCCCAACACAAGAGAGATGTAGAACTGTTGGAGAGGGGTCAGAGGAGACACAGAGATGCTGAGGGCTGGAGCAGCTCCCCTGGGGAGAGAGGCTGAGGGAGCTGGGCTGGGTCAGCCTGGAGAAGAGAAGAGAAGGCTGTGGGGGGACCTCACTGCAGCCTTCCAGTCCCTGAAGGGAGCAGAGGAACAGGAGGGGAATCAGCTTGTTCAAGGGCAGAGACTGGCAGGACAAGGGGGCTGGAGTGAAGCTGGAGGAGGGAAGGGGGAGAGGAGAGATTGGGGGGAAGTTCTTTGCAGAGAGAGTGGTGAGGGGCTGGAAGGGGCTGCCCAGAGAGGGGGTGGGTGCCCCATCCCTGGGGGTGTTCAAGGCCAGGTTGGCTGGGGCCCTGGGCAACCTTGTGTAGCTCCAGGCCTGGAGGTTGGTGTCCCTGCCTGTGTCAGGGGGTTGGAGCTCTGTGCCCCTTGGGGTCCCTTCCAGCCCAGACCAGTCTGGGATTCTAAACTTGAGCTGCCTCTGCTCACTGCAGCCCATCACCACCTTTCTTTACAGTCCTCTTTAAACCTTTCCACCTTAAATGTTGGGTCCCTCAGGGACACCATCTACTTATCCATTGCCTACCTCACACCAGAGCATTCTTCCCCCCCTTTTTTTCCCCCTCTTGTTATTCCAACCCATGAGAGTTTGAAAGCTGCTACAGCTGAGGCTGTGGAGTTGGAGGATGCTCAACATCCAAGAGCTCCAGGGCAGCCACTCTCCTGCCCTCCACCACCTGAGTGTTTATTTACAAAGGCTTTGGCCCAGCAGCTGCTCTTAAACACTCTAACCAGTCTCAGATAAACCATTTAGTAAGACACTGGTCAGCCAGCAAACGTGTTAGCTGTCAGGGCATGGCCTGAACCAAAGCAAACACCCTGAGCATAAGTGTTTAGGTGTGAGAAGTGTTTGGGGTTGGGTTGTTTTTAGGTAGGTAAACCATAAATTGTTGGAGACCTCAGACATGCTCCTGTCATGCTGGAGAGCAGGCAGAAGGAGGTGCAGGGATAGATAGGTCAGCTCTGAGAGACTTGCTTAGTAGTTCTTGAGCTAAGAAATGGAATGGAAACCCAATTATTTGAGAGAGGAGCTGGTATTGCACAGGAACACAGGTGAATCTCAGTTTCCCTCTTGCTTACACATCCTCTGCTCTTCCTACACTCAGGCTGTGGATTATTTCTGCTCCCAGAGAAAGTGTTGCCAAGGCTTTGTTCTGGTTTAGAATGAACAAACAGCAAAAACAGGTCTGAAAAGGAGCTGGGTTAAGCTTCTGTTCAGTAGCCTTTGCTCTGGAGCACAGTTCCTTTCCCCATCTTAAAAAGACACCTCTAACAAAGCAGTTGCCCCATATTAATATTTTTCCTATGGAAATTGGTCTGTATCTTGGTATTTTCTTCCTCTGAGAAGGTTTTTAGTTCCACCTTGGACATTCTGTGTGAGTTGGCCCTATAATACCTTTATTTTATGATCAACTAACATCAGCATTCTAGTAGTTTGATGCCACTGCCTCTCTGATGTCAGAATTGTTGTTTTAGGTGCAAAGCTTTATTTTCTTTCTTACAGTGAAGGAAAAACTGTGGTGCATGTGGCCAATATTACATAAAATAATCAGATAAATGGAATTCCTGAAAATCCAAACACCTATATAACCAGGTTGTGGCATTAAAATACCTTTATATTGTGTGTAAAAGCAAAAGTAATGAAAGTAATGAAGCTGCTGCTGTAAAATCTAGATAAAGATGATTTTTCTCCCACATACACACACTTACCCACAGAGATGGGCACCTTGTAGCAAGCTTAAGTGTGTGTGGTGCAGCTGGTTTATGTTACTAAATGCTTTCAGGACTGTCTTGTGACACATGGAGATGTCTGAAATAGTTCATGAATCCCTTTTTCTTTTTTGAAAAACTATAGGGAGGTGGACATCAAAGAAAACATTAACTATGGGTAAGCAGGTCTTTGATTCCAGTACTGTTCCAACTGTAAGAAAATATTCCCTTTCCTCTCTCCATTCCACTTTTAAAACTTCCTAGGCCACAGACTGCTGCCCCATCAGGTGTGCTGGGTGATTTATTAACTGGATGGGGTATCTTTGATTTTGGGGAGGGGGAGGTGATGCCAATTATTCACCTGAGGGATTCTCAGAACACACAGTGGTGTTGCCTGATCATTTGAGTAAGTCCACAGGATGGGAATGGGGAGATTTGGACTTGAGGCTGGGTTAAAAAGCAAATTGTTTCATTTTTTAGCATAATTTGGGATTATTCTTGTGTGTGTGTGTGTGAACACCTGATGTTGCTGAATCTGGACTGTTGTCTGGTTGGCATCAGGAGTTTGCTGCTGGATTGAGCATCTGTATTCATGATTCCCAGGTTCCCTTTCCCTCAGCTTATCCCTTCAGCCAAAAATAAGGGATGTAAAAACACTGAAAGAAATACAAGTTGCTGCTCAACTTGCAGGGCAGCACTTGCTTCTCAGCCTGTTTTAGGTTATTTGGCACTTCTTAAAATGCAGAAGTGAGACTCTGATGTGCAAGAGGAATAAGGGCTCATGGCAGATGATCTGGAATTGGGGAGCACTTGTTTTGTGACCATAGCTCTGCCACTGACTCCTCTGTGGCCCTGGAAGTTTTCCTGTACCCACCTCCCCATCTTTCCAGCAGATCTGATGTTTTCAGTTCCAGGCTGCTGGCAGGGATGGGATAGTGTTGTGTGAATTAAACACAAGGAGGGAAGGCTGCAGGTTTAAGGAGGGTGGGATTTACATCCCTTTCCTCCCCAAAAGCAATTATGGATTTGCAGTTGAGCAAAGTGTGCCCTGTGTGTGCTGGGGGGGGGGGTTAACACCTCTTTTCCTGCTGGATAACCCCACTGCACTGAGCAATTCCATGTGTAGGAGCAGAGCCTTGCTGCCCTGCCCCTGAAGCTCAGCTTCTCCCATCCCTCAGCGCTGGGATGCACCCATCACCTCTGCTGGCAGGGGAGTAGGAGATCATCATCCATTCCACTTCCCACATGCTTGACATGCCCTGTGTGTGCACAGACAGACAGCACAGCTCCAAATCAAGGAGGCAAAACATGTTCCCATGGGGTTTGTGGACATTTGAAGTGGCTGTAAAGAGCTATGGGCGCTCCTGCAGTTTTTACCACCTTGATTTGAAGGCTGAATTGGGTTGGGAACCTTCTTTTTGTTGTGTTTATCAAGAAAGGTTTGTGCTTTTCTCTGATAAGCTTCACTTAAACCCCCCCAAAAAAAGAGACTTTCTGTTTGGGATGTGTAGAAAATAAACCTCTTTGTACAGTCATACTCTGTTGAACATGGTTTCTTCTTGTCAGTGCACAGGGAGTAAGACCTGCAGCGTTGCTGTATGGTGACAAGGTGGCATTTCCCTCTGTAACCTCCCCTGTTTTTCATTGTAGGCTTGATCCCTATACAGATCCCTACTATGACTATGAAATAGAACGGTTCTGGCGTGGTGGGCAGTATGAGAATTTCAGGGTTCAGTATACAGACCCAGATCCATACAGGAACTACAGAGTAAGTAAGGTAATACCCCCTTTCCATGCTTTTCCTTTCAGCTTCCTTCCAGGTGCTTGTCACACTTCCAGTTGCAGTGGTGGAAATGGGACTTTCCTCCTGTGTTCAAGATGTTTCATTTTAGGACTAGTTAAACCTTGACTTAATTCCTGCATGGAACAAGCTCTGGCTGCAGGGATGTTCTGTGTCAGTGCAGTGAAGGTGAAAGCACATCTGAGGTGGGAACGTGGCTGCTCCTCACGTGTGCTGGCTGCTCCTCCAGCGTGCAGGGCTGCTGTGTACATCTCTGGTCTGCAGCTGTTCTTTCAGTGTCTGTGGGGACAGGACAAGGGGCAATGGCTACAAGTCAGAGCACAGGAAGTTCTGCACCAACATGGGGAAGAACTTCTTCCCAGTGAGGGTGAGGGAGCCCTGGGACAGGCTGCCCAGGGGGTGTGGAGTCTCCTTCTCTGGAGAGATTCCAGCCCCATCTGGACACTGACCTGTGTGACCTGTCCCAGGGACCCTGCTTTGGCAGGGGGTTGGACCCCATGGGCTCTGGAGGCCCCTTCCAACCCCTGTGATTCTATGATGCTGTGATTTGTTCCACTCCACTTTCAGCCCACTCAGCAAACAGTGACAGCCAGCAAGCTGCAGATCATTTCTCTCCCTGCTTTTCTAACAGGGGAGAGAGTGTGTGTCATTACTTGTGGCCTGAGACATTGAAACCTGGCTGCTTTCTTCAGAGATGTTACTGCAGTGTCACCATGATTTTTCTCTTTTCCTTCCCTCTCTTCTCCCTTCTCTCCTCCTTCCCTCTCTCCTCTCTTCCCTCCGCTCCCTTCCCTTTGCTTCCCTCCGCTCCCTTCCCTTTGCTTCCCTCCGCTCCCTTCCCTTTGCTTCCCTCCGCTCCCTTCCCTTTGCTTCCCTCCGCTCCCTTCCCTTTGCTTCCCTCCGCTCCCTTCCCTTTGCTTCCCTCCGCTCCCTTCCCTTTGCTTCCCTTTGCTTCCCTTTGCTTCCCTTTGCTTCCCTTTGCTTCCCTTTGCTTCCCTTTGCTTCCCTTTGCTTCCCTTTGCTTCCCTTTGCTTCCCTTTGCTTCCCTTTGCTTCCCTTTGCTTCCCTTTGCTTCCCTTTGCTTCCCTTTGCTTCCCTTTGCTTCCCTTTGCTTCCCTTTGCTTCCCTTTGCTTCCCTTTGCTTCCCTTTGCTTCCCTTTGCTTCCCTTTGCTTCCCTTTGCTTCCCTTTGCTTCCCTTTGCTTCCCTTTGCTTCCCTTTGCTTCCCTTTGCTTCCCTTTGCTTCCCTTTGCTTCCCTTTGCGTCCCTTTGCGTCCCTTTGCGTCCCTCCGCTCCCTTCCCTTTGCGTCCCTTTGCGTCCCTTTGCGTCCCTCCGCTCCCTTCCCTTTGCATCCCTTTGCGTCCCTTTGCGTCCCTTTGCGTCCCTCCGCTCCCTTCCCTTTGCGTCCCTTTGCGTCCCTTTGCGTCCCTATGCTTCCCTCCGCTTCCCTCCGCTCCCTTCCCTCCGCTTCCCTCCGCTTCCCTCCGCTTCCCTCCGCTTCCCTCCGCTTCCCTCCGCTCCCTTCCCTCCGCTTCCCTATGCTTCCCTATGCTTCCCTCCGCTTGCTTCCCAATGCTTCCCTTATGCTTCCCTCCGCTCCCTTCCCTCTCTCCTCCCTTCCCCCTTCCCTCTCTCCTCCCTTCCCCCTTCCCTCTCTCCTCCCTTCCCCCTTCCCTCTCTCCTCCCTTCCCCCTTCCCTCTCTCCTCCCTTCCCCTCCCCAGGAAAGAGAGCGTGAACGGGAGCGGGAGCGGGAGACCCGGCAGCGCGAGCGGGAGCGGGAGCGCGAGCGGGAGCGGGAGCGGGAGCGGCGCCAGCGGGAGCGCGAGCGGGAGAGGGAGCGGGAGCGCGACAAGGAGCGGCAGCGGCGCAAGGAAGAGTGGGAAAGGGAGAGAGAACGAGTGAAGAGAGATGAGAAGGACAGGCGGGACAGGGACCGGGACCGGGACAAGGAGAAGGAGAAGCCAAAGCCTCGGTCCCCGCTGCTCCCCAGGTAAGTGCGTGCTGCAGGTCGGGCTCGGCCTGATGCTGTTTTATCTCTGTGGGGAAGTTCCTGCTGGTCACAACTCTTGGGCAGAGCCGGGGTGCTGAGAGGAACTTCCTACACAAGCCTCGGTGGCCACTAAGTGGAGCTAAATCATCAGGGAGAGCCCTGGCTGCGAAGGAGGAGAGCATCTCTCCTCTGGCCTGTGGGTGCTGAGACACACTCAGCTCGCTGCTGTTCCCTCGAGTGTGTCTTGGGAGGTTGGCCAAGCCCCACAGCTGGTGGCTGTTCCCTTTGAGGCCCTGACAGATGGCCTTTGACAAGAACCAGGGCTGGTTTGGGAGCTTGTGGATAGCAAAAGTATCTGTGTATTTATTGAGGAATAGTCTTGCAAGAGGCTAGAAGGTGTTGAGTGCCTTGGTGTGAGTCTCTGCTCAGTGTGAACAGTGGAGCTGCAGCTTGAGGTCAGGATTTTTGCCACCTTTATCCTGGTTCTGACCTGTGGGAAAGAGAAAATGAACAGCCTAGGAATTCCAAAGGTGAATTTCTGTTCTGTTTCTCCAACAGTTATTTAGGTGCTGTGGCTTTACCAGCCTGCCCTGCATTAGGCACTCTATAAATAAAGCCCTGTATAAATATCCCAGCTGAATATAGAACTTGTCTTAGGGGAACTTCTAATGTCACGTTGCCTCTGGGTTCAGAATCAGAGGAGTATCTTGTTTCCTGCTGAAGGACATCTCTGGGAAAGCTGAATAGCAGCATCAGTGGCTGATGGAGTCTTCAGACAGCCTGTCGAGGAACGTGTGTGTGTGTGTGTGTTGGGGCAAAGAGAGGTGTGGGGAAGCTGTTTCTTGAGCTGTGTTGGAGCTTCTCCTTCTGCCTTGATGTCTGGGGTGTTTCTCAAGCACTAGAGAAGGGTGCAGAACATTGTGAGTGTGAGGGAAGAGTGTGTTTTAACAAAGAACCAGGGCTGAGAGGGCCTGGAACAAGGTGCTGTGTGGAATTGCAGGGTAGGAGAGGGGTTTGGCCTTGAATCTGACCCAGAGTTTTCATCTCTGTTGCTAGAAGGAAAGCTGATCTCATGGATGATGACCCTTCTTTCCAAGGGATTAAGTCATGCTTTCAGAAGAGTTTGAAGGCCTCTTTGAGCACTTTGGTGCAGCAGCAGTGTCAGAGTGGTTATAGGAATAGATTAATTACGTATTACATTAATTACAATCTTTGCTTACAACCCTAATTTGTGCTCCTTAGTGACCACATCTACTCATGGTTTGTGCTCTCCTTGGGGTGGCCATGGGAGAGCCAGAACCAAGTGGTGGTGATGATGGTGATGATGAAAGTGACATCAGCTGGTTGGCAGCTCCAGGTATCAGTCACAGTCCCTGTGCCCAGGAGCTGGCTGCTCCTGCCCTTGACCCTCATGCTGGGTCATGGGACAGGGTTCTGTGGGACAGCTTTCACTGTTAGTGCTGCCTGGGGGTTGCTGGGTAGGAGCTGTGGCTGTGATCACCCATCTTAGAGCCAACTTGCACTGTGTAACCCTCTGGGTGAGCCCAGAGGTGGGATTGATGGAGTTCATGACATTCCATACTCTGTAGGTACAGGTTCCCCACTTTCCTCCTGACATCAGCACAGCTTAAGGGAGCTAAAATCGTTAAAATCTAAAAAATAATAATAATAATCATAGGTTAGGACCTACAGCCAGCATCTCCTTCCAGAGGAGAGTGCAATTAGTGGGAGCACTCACCCTGTGTTGTGGAAGGCAGCTCTCCATGTAGCTTCATGGGATGTTGTTCTCACTGTTGAACCCTGTGTCAGTGTGAATGCTGCTGTACTACAGCTCGTAGAGGGGTGTGGATGTCCAGAGAGGAAATAAAACTACACAGATAAGATTTGTAAAGACAAAGTGAGACCACAGTTGGACTTGTTTTCCCTGGGATAAGCCACCCTGCATCCCACAGTCTGTGTGTCCCTGTGCTGCCTTCCCCAGCAGCCTCCATCGCGCTGGCAGCGTGACCTGGCTCTGGGCAGCGCTCTTCAGGCTCCTGTGACCTTTTGGACAGGCTCCAGACTTCCTTGTGGCACTGCCACAGCTCAAGCAGGCCTCACCTTTCCCCCAAATACCTTCATGCCGTGCCACAGACAGTCAGGGCTGGCACCTCAGCATCAAACAGCTCCTGAGTTTGCTCAGTGAATCACAGAATCATCATAGACTGGTCTGGGTTGGGAGGGACCCCGAGGGTCACAGAGCTCCAACCCCCTGCCACAGGCAGGGCCACCAACCTCCAGGCCTGGAGCTACACAAGGTTGCCAAGGGCCCCAGCCAACCTGGCCTTGGACACCCCCAGGGATGGGGCACCCACCCCCTCTCTGGGCAGCCCCTTCCAGCCCCTCACCACTCTCTCTGCACAGAACTTCCCCCAATCTCTCCTCTCCCCCTTCCCTCCTCCAGCTTCACTCCAGCCCCCTTGTCCTGCCAGTCTCTGCCCTTGAACAAGCTGATTCCCCTCCTGTTCCTCTGCTCCCTTCAGGGACTGGAAGGCTGCAGTGAGGTCCCCCCACAGCCTTCTCTTCTCTTCTCCAGGCTGACCCAGCCCAGCTCCCTCAGCCTCTCTTCTTCAATGCTTGTGATTTGCTTCACACTTCCTGGGCAGCAGGATACACCTTGGTGGCACAGCCCTCACCTGCTGTTCTATTTATAGACTCTGGGCTTTCCCTAATTGCTTGATCCCAGCTTTTGGCAAGTCTGGCCTTTCCAGGCATCACTGGGGCTGGCCCCACGTGCTGGGCTGCTGCCCGTTAACATTCCTGCAGCAGGGGCAGGGCCACTGCCAGGCCCTTGCTGGGGAGGGTGGGGAAACTGCTCCCTGGGGGTTGTGCAACCCGTGAGGAGCTTTGCCAAAGGCAGAGCTGAGGATGTCTGTCATTGCAGGTAGTCACTGGAATCATAGAATCCCAGACTGGTCTGGGTTGGAAGGGACCCCAAGGGTCACAGAGCTCCAACCCCCTGCCACAGGCAGGGCCACCAACCTCCAGGCCTGGAGCTACACAAGGTTGCCCAGGGCCCCATCCAACCTGGCCTTCAACACCCCCAGGGATGGAGCACCCACCCCCTCTCTGGGCAGCCTGTACCCCTATAAAAAGGCTGCTGTGTTTTGAGAATGGGATCATCAGGATCCTCTCAGCATGAGGAACTTTTCCTCTCTCATGGGAACAGGAGGAGATTCATAGAATCACAGAATCCCAGCCTGGTCTGGGTTGGAAGGGACCCCAAGGGTCACAGAGCTCCAACCCCCTGCCACAGGCAGGGCCACCAACCTCCAGGCCTGGAGCTACACAAGGTTGCCCAGGGCCCCAGCCAACCTGGCCTTCAACACCCCCAGGGATGGGGCACCCACCCCCTCTCTGGGCAGCCCCTTCCAGCCCCTCACCACTCTCTCTGCACAGAACTTCCCCCCAGTCTCTCCTCTCCCCCTTCCCTGCTCCAGCTTCACTCCAGCCCCCTTGTCCTGCTGTTTGTCCATCAGTGCAAACCAGACACTGGTTTGTCCATCAGTGTAAGAGCTCCTTCAAGTAGAGGCTGGAGGAAGGAGACAACTGATGTATGGAAAATGCAGAGCCACAAGGGGTGAAAGAAAAGTCAGAAAACTAATAGCCAGGAACAGGAAAAGAAATTCCCTTCCCATTATATTGAGAGTGGGAAGGTTTAATCTGACCCCTGAACAGCAGTGGAGCAGTTAAGGCTCAAACACAGAGCACCCAGAGGACTTGTGGCATCACTGCTTGCTCAGATGAGGAGGGTTGTCAACCCTGATGGCCTCAGTGGCCAAGTGTCTCCTTGGACCTTGGAAAAGAAAAGGCTGAGGTGTCTGGGCTTTGAGCAGGGCTCTGGGGTGCAGGCTGAGCAGTCACTGAGTGCTTTCTGCTTTGGGTTGGGTTGGTTTTTTCCCCAAGCTGAAGATGAGCTCTGAGAAGTTCAGAACCTGAGATTGCAGTGCTGGTAGAACTGTCCCTCCCCCTCCTCCTCCTGCCTCCTCAGGCATCAAACACCTAAAACAAGCCCAGACACTGTGTGATCAGTTAGAGGGATAACTTGGCTGGCTGTCCCTGTGCTCCCCATCTCCAGAACGAGTTCTGGTGCCCCAGGCTGTGGCTGGTTTTGCTGAGAACAACATTTCCAGGTTGCTATCTCCATCTTGCCAGTGGAGCTGACTGTTGTGCAAGGCACTTCAGGGATAAAGTGCCATGAAATCCTTTCTTTGAAGAGACTCAGAGCAGTGCAAGATGTTCTTACCCAAGCTGCTGGCCTTCAGCTCTTTCTGCTCATAGGAATAGTCCTTGGCTTTACTCCTGTTGTTGCAGAGGTCTTTATCAGGCAGCCCAGCAGCTGCTGTTGTTTCAGGAGCACATGAAGCCATGCAGTTGGTCCCCTCTGACCTGTTAGTGGTTGTAGTTCCACAGTGCAGAGGGACACTGAGGAACTGGATCTGCTGGTGAGGGTGGTGGCCTTGGTGTCACTGCTCTGTTAGCTGGGGAGGAAGGAGCCACACATCCCTGCTGTGGGCACTGGCTCCTTTCCCACCTGAGTCTCCTCTTGTCAGGAATGCTGTGGGCCCCACTGAGATGGGCCTGTGGATGAGGAACTGGTCACCTCTGGGTCTCCAGGAAGCTGGTCCTGAGGTCTGACCTCCAAAGCTATTTCCAGGCAGTGTTGGTCAGGGCCTGTGAGGCCCCAGGTGGGGTCCTGTGTCCAGAGCTGGGGCCCAACACAAGAGAGATGTGGGGCTGTTGGAGAGGGGTCAGAGGAGCCACAAAGATGCTCAGAGGGCTGGAGCAGCTCCCCTGGGGAGAGAGGCTGAGGGAGCTGGGCTGGGTCAGCCTGGAGAAGAGAAGAGAAGGCTGTGGGGGGACCTCACTGCAGCCTTCCAGTCCCTGAAGGGAGCAGAGGAACAGGAGGGGAATCAGCTTGTTCAAGGGCAGAGACTGGCAGGACAAGGGGGCTGGAGTGAAGCTGGAGGAGGGAAGGGGGAGAGGAGAGATTGGGGGGGAAGTTCTTTGCAGAGAGAGTGGTGAGGGGCTGGAAGGGGCTGCCCAGAGAGGGGGTGGGTGCCCCATCCCTGGGGGTGTTCAAGGCCAGGTTGGCTGGGGCCCTGGGCACCCTTGTGTAGCTCCAGGCCTGGAGGGTGGTGGCCCTGCCTGTGGCCACCAAGGCCAGTTCAAGCTGACTCTAATGGTTTGGTGTTGATCTCTGGCATGAGCACATTCATCAATGGGATAACTGGAGTCTGAAATCCATGGATGTGGGTTACCTGGGGCTTGTGGCTCAGAAAACATTGGGATGAGGTGGGTTAGATAAAGGAGGGGCAGAAGTATGGCAGTGCAGGTGCAGTGATTCATGGTTGTGTGTGATCACAAACTGCCTGAGCTCAGTTGTTGGATGAAGCTGTAATTCTCAGTGTTCCTGGGTTGTTGTCATGGTTCCCAACAGCTTCTGGTGGTCTCCCCATGCCACTGGCTGGATCTGCTCCCTGGTTTTTGGGTGTAGGGACTCAGTCTGAAAGCCCCTGCTCATAGAGCTTGGTCTTCTGGTGGGCTTGCTAATGGCACTGTAGCCTGTTGGACACAGATGGTGCAGTAGGCTGGTGGATTTTGTGTTCTCTCAGCTTTCCTTGGGGAAATATCATCTGTCTTCAAAGAAATCTTGAGTTTGTTCCTGGTTGTGCTGCCAGGGGAGGCAGAGCAGGCAGGACAGACAGCTGTGTGCTCCTCCTGGCCCTGGATCAGGCATCAGCAAGACCCTGGAGCACTCTGAATGAGTCTCAACATCCCTGAGAACTCACTGAAGGGGTAAAGCAGCCTCAGTCAGGAGACATGTGCTCTCCAGCACCTTCCCTGGGCGGCTTCTTGGAGCACAGGGAGTGAAGAGAAGCAAATGCCCCCAGGCTGTTGGGTTTCCCAGGCTGAAACAAGGTTTACTGGCTGGAGCTGGACCTCTCTTCCTCCTGCACATGCCAGCTCTGCCATCAGCACTGCTCTGAAGAGGATTTCCCTTCTCCCTCCCTGCAGAACATGCCCCATGCTGCTCTGTGGTTCTTCAGGCTCGCAGTGGAGTGCCCTGCATTGATAAACATTATAATTACTTGTTTACACCCCTCTTTTTTGTGGTGCAGCTTCCAAGCTGGAGCAATGGAACCTGGCTAGACAGCTTCAGCTTCATTTATACTCCCAGCTCGTTTGGGAAGGTAGTGATAATAAAAATCTCTCCAAGAACCAAATCAGCAAAGCTTTCCAGAGCTCTCCACAAAGCATTCCAGCCCACCTGGAGTTTTCCTTAGCCTCCATGGTTCCTGGGGCTCTGCCTCTGCTTCCACAGTTAAAGGAGAGGAGGGTTTCATAACCCTAAATCAAGCTGATGAAGAGCATCCAGTGACTCAGATGTGGATCTCTCAGGAACATGTTTTTCTTTGGCATTTTGGAGAAGGAATTCCTGGGGAGCTGTGCCTTCCCTCCCCTCCCTTGGGGAGCTGTGCCTTCCCTCCCCTCCCTTGGGGAGCTGTGCCTTCCCTCCCCTCCCTTGGGGAGCTGTGCCTTCCCTCCCTCCCTTGGGGAGCTGTGCCTTCCCTCCCCTCCCTTGGGGAGCTGTGCCTTCCCTTCCCTCCCTTGGGGAGCTTTTTGCCTTGCCTCCCCTCCCTTGGGGAGCTTTTTGCCTTGCCTCCCCTCCCTTGGGGAGCTTTTTGCCTTGCCCTCCCCCTCCCTTGGGGAGCTTTTTGCCTTCCCTCCCCTCCCTTGGGGAGCTTTTTGCCTTCCCTCCCCTCCCTTGGGGAGCTTTCCCTCCCGGGGAGCTTTGCCTTCCCTCCCTGGGGAGCTTTCCCTGCCTTGGGGAGCTGTGCCTGCCCTCCCTGGGGAGCTGTGCCTCATTGGGGAGCTTTCCCCACACTGGATTTTACTAAACCATCATGCAGCCAGGGGCAGCAGCACTGCACACACGTGTGCCTCTCCCTTGGAGGTGTCTCTCAAGGCATCAAATGCTCAGCCCTCAGGGCAGATCCCATCTCTGATGTGTCTAGCTACCTGCTGTGATGATTTCAGGCTGGAGCTTCAGATTCTATCTCCACTGTTTAATTTCATAGCCTCTCCCCATCAGGCTTTGAAGAAATATTTTTTCCCTTCTATTTTTTTTTTTCATATGTGAGTGATAACCCTGCTTCAGATCAAAACAGCAGGAGAGAAGCACATCCTTGGCTAATAATTCACCCAGATCAATTAGCAGCAGCTCTGAGGCTCGGTGTTTCCCATCATAGCTCCACATAGGTGGCTTTTGGGGAGCTGTTGTCCCTCTCCAGCCACCCAAGAGAGGTTAAAAAACCCCCCTTCCAGGCTGCATGCACCCTGCTGGGATTTATTGCAGGTCCCTTGGCACGTGGCTGCAGCTTCTGGAAAATTCCACTGGCACCAAGGGAAGTCTGGTGCTGGTGGTGCTGGTGCAAGGTTTGCTCCCCTGCAAGAAGCCCAGAAAGGCTTTTGGAATGGTTGTTGGACTTTCCTCCTTCAGCAAAGGGAGCTGGAACTCCCAGCCAAAACAGCAGGAAGGCCGGGCTGGTGTCAGCAGTGAGGATGGGTGAGAAGGTGTGAGGGACCTGTGGGAGCTGTGTCCCATGGGGAGGGGAAGGAGGGGAAGGGAAGAGGGAAGGGGAGGGACGGGGAAGGGAAGGGAAGGGGGAAGGGGGAGGAGGGGGAAGGGGGAAGGGGAGGAGGGGGAAGGGGAAGGGGAGGAGGGGGTAGGGGAGGAGGGGGAAGGGAAGGGGAGAGGAGGGGGAAGGGAAGGAGGGGAAGGGAAGGAGGGGAGGGGGAAGGGAAGGGAGGGGAGAAGGGGAAGGAGGGGGGAAGGGAAGGAGGGGGAAGGGAAGGGAAGGAGGGGGAAGGGAAGG